>BSQZ01000053.1:2190000-2225000 GCA_033239005.1 Lamellibrachia satsuma
ATATATATATATATATATATATATATATATATACATATATACATGCATCCATGCATACATACATGCATACATACGTACATACATACATATATGCATTCATGCATACATACAGTGTAACTGTTTCCTTTTGGAAAATATCGCCGGACATTCATGTTGCTTTAGTGGAAGTGTACGATATTTCACGTGGCAGTTCTGCCAGATATGATGTAACTACTCTGCGTGATGTAATGATTTTGAGGACATTATGTGCCGTGTTATCGCTGTCATAGCTGCAAATCGGGGATTGATCTCTGATTCATATTAGGATTAAAGTAAGAACAGTATACATGTTATGATATATACCACTTGCAAGAGTATTCAACTTGTCATTAAGAGAGGGAGTTGTTCCGTTTGAATGGAAAGAAGCAAACATCATACCATTATTTAAAAAGGGTTCGAGAAATAAGTCAGAGAATTACAGACCAGTGAGTTTAACGTCAGTGATTTGTAAATTATTAGAAAGGTTGATTAAAGACCATATGGTGGACTTCCTCGTTAAGCATAAATTATTAAATTCATCTCAACATGGATTCCTTAAAGCGAGGTCATGCTTAACAAATATGTTATGTTTTTTGGAAGAAATCACTAAGTGGATAGACGTGGGATCGCCAGTAGATATTATCTACTTAGATTTTCAGAAAGCTTTTGACAAAGTGCCACATCAACGATTGCTACTTAAATTAAAAGCCCATGGTATCGGGGATAGCATAACTGACTGGATAGAACAATGGCTGACTGACAGAAGACAACGAGTTGTAGTAGATGGAGAAGTTTCAAATTGGAAATCGGTTTTGAGTGGGGTACCTCAAGGATCCGTATTAGGGCCTATATTATTCTTAATTTATATCAATGACTTGGACGACAGTATGACAAGTAACGTACTGAAATTTGCGGATGACACAAAACTGTTCAGAAAGGTTAATACTGATGGTGATAAACAACATTTACAAAACGATCTAGACAGATTAGTGAAATGGTCTGAGAAATGGCAGATGCTGTTCAATTTTGGGAAATGTAAATGCCTACATACAGGACATGGGAACTTGAATGTAAACTATAAAATGGGAGATACTGTTCTGGGTACTACTGTAAAAGAAAAGGACTTAGGAGTTAAAATAAGCGCTGATATGAAAGTTTCAGAGCAGTGTGGTGTTGCAGCTTCAAAGGGTAATCAAATTCTTGGATTGATTAGAAGAAACATAACATACAAGGGAAAAAAGTTAATTATACCTCTTTATAAAGCAATAGTTAGACCTCATTTAGAATACTGTATACAAGCATGGAGACCATATCGTAAGAAGGATATAGATACGCTTGAACGCATACAAAGGAGAGCAACTAAAATGATTCCAGAACTTAGAGACCTTAGTTATGAAGAACGCCTGAAAGAATGTGGTTTAACAACTCTAGAGACAAGGAGGTTAAGAGGAGATCAGATTGAAGTTTTTAAGATATTGAATGGGTATGAAAATATTGATAGAAATATGTTTTTCTCACTCAAGAAGGATAGCAGAACTAGAGGACATGAGGGAAAATTAGTAAAGGATCAATGTAGATTGGACATCAGGAAGCACTCCTTCTCACAGAGGACAATAAATGAATGGAACAAATTGTCTACAGATTGTGTAACTGCTAGCAGCGTGAATATGTTTAAAAACAAGGTTGACACATATATCAGGAGGGCGGGTTATAAGTAGGTGAACATTGTTGGACTCTCGATAAGCCAATGGCTTCCTTGTCCACTTGCCGTCTGGGCCTTTGGCTTGGATGGCAAATCTGGTTAAATCTGGATATGCCCTGGTGACGTGCACACAGTCAAACAGTGAATCTACATCTAAGTAGAATTTGGTGGTATTATGATATGTGAAACACATTTTGGAGAAGGGTGCAATTTTAAGTAGAGTTGCACATAGACGCGAAATAAACATACACAGTCAGCATTACAATAATTCCCGGTGTGCATTTCGCCTGTGTGCAAGCTTTATGTTACGCTCCTGTTCTGACGGCTATAATGTAATGACAACGATATGATGAGATTATTCCTCTCTGATATTCTGAGGATATTGCGTGCACTAACATTGATGCAATATTGATGGGACCACCCGTTGTCGGTGTAACATGTAGCAGTTCTTGCCCTGGTTGAACCATTAAGGTTGAAACCCTGGCGACACGGATTGTACCACAATACGCGAAATACCCGAAATACCATGGCGAATTTGTCGAATGTCGACAGGATGTTCCATAAAATGCATGTGCTTTGCGTTTTATTAGAACTGATGACAACACGAACGTTCAGATTAAGATTTGATCTACATCCACAAATGACTGATATAACTTGAATATAATTAACAATTATATACCGTAAAGATGTCCGCGATCATTTTGCCGGGCGCTGAAACAATCACGTGTCTGTGCCAACTCAATCACCTGTATGTGCCAACGCATGCTCAATCACCTGTCTGTGCCAACGCATGCTCAATCACCTGTCAGTGCCAACGCAGGCTCAATCACCTGTCTATGCCAACGCATGCTCAATCACCTGTCTGTGCCAACGCATGCTCAATCACCTGTCAGTGCCAACGCAGGCTCAATCACCTGTCTATGCCAACGCATGCTCAATCACCTGTCTGTGCCAACGCATGCTCAATCACCTGTCAGTGCCAACGCATGCTCAATCACCTGTCTGTGCCAACGCATGCTCAATCACCTGTCTGTGCCAACGCATGCTCAATCACCTGTCAGTGCCAACGCATGCTCAATCACCTGTCAGTGCCAACGCATGCTCAATCACCTGTCAGTGCCAACGCATGCTCAATCACCTGTCAGTGCCAACGCATGCTCAATCACCTGTCAGTGCCAACGCAGGCTCAATCACCTGTCAGTGCCAACGCATGCTCAATCACCTGTCAGTGCCAACGCATGCTCAATCACCTGTCAGTGCCAACGCATGCTCAATCACCTGTCTGTGCCAACGCAGGCTCAATCACTTGTCTGTGCCAACGCATGCTCAATCACCTGTTTGTGCCAACGCAGGCTCAATCACCTGTCTGTGCCAACGCAGGCTCAATCACCTGTCTGTGCCAACGCAGGCTCAATCACCTGTCTGTGCCAACGCAGGCTCATTCACTTGTCTGTGCCAACGCATGCTCAATCACCTGTCAGTGCCAACGCAGGCTCAATCACCTGTCTATGCCAACGCATGCTCAATCACCTGTCTGTGCCAACGCATGCTCAATCACCTGTCAGTGCCAACGCAGGCTCAATCACCTGTCTATGCCAACGCATGCTCAATCACCTGTCTGTGCCAACGCATGCTCAATCACCTGTCAGTGCCAACGCAGGCTCAATCACCTGTCTATGCCAACGCAGGCTCAATCACTTGTCTGTGCCAACGCATGCTCAATCACTTGCCTGTGCCAACGCATGCTCAATCGCCTGTCTGTGCCAACGCATGCTCAATCACGTGCCTGTACCAACGCATGCTCAATCACCTGTCTGTGCCAACGCATGCTCAATCACGTGCTTGTGCCAACGCATGCTCAATCACGTGCCTGTGCCAACGCATGCTCAATCACCTCCCTGTGCCAACACATGATCATTCACGTTTCTGTGCCAACGCATGCTCAATCACCTGTTTGTGCCAACGCATGCTCAATCATCTGTCTGTGCCAACTTATGCTCAATCACGTGTCTGTGCCAACGCATGATCAATCACCTGCCTGTGCCAACCCATGCTCAATCACGTGCCTGTGCCAACGCATGCTCAATCGCTTTTGAAATTGTGTTCACGTCTTATCATTAGATACTAGTGTTCTGATGCTAGTGGTGCGATCTCTGTTAAATATATATAAGCGTTACGACGCATTCTTTGCTGACACAATAATTCCTTAAAAAAGTTTCTGTCGTTGTCGAGTACAAATCAATGTCCTGACCCTAATTTAAAGTACAAAATTAGGTGTCGTATATCCGTCGACAATAGCGCGAAAATCAATGTTATATTAGTTTTATATTATTTCGGGTGGCCTCTGTTGTGGTCACAATTTACACTATAGCGTCACTAAGAAAATATTCGCAGCGTAGTTGTTGAACATAGTACGCTCGAACGAACGAACGAACGAATGAACGAAAGAACGAACGAACGCACACGATAATAGGCAATATGCCTACAAGCTGTCTGTCGCCCTGTATGTTTGTCGCTCTGTATATGTATATATATATATATATATATATATATATATATATATATATATATATATATATATATATATATATATATATATATATATTGCGTTATATATATATATATATATATATATATATATATATATATATATATAATATATATATATATATATATATATATATATATATATATATATATATATATATATATATATATATATATATATATATATATATATATATATATATATATATATATATATATATATATATATATATATATATATATAACACGCGCACGCAAAAACGCACACACGCAACTATAGTAATGCTTGTGACTTCGGCAATAGCATGACAACAGCTGCAAATCTATCACATTCTGCTTTGATACGTCAGTATATTGACATCAAACTGACGTTAATTGTACAAAAATCCAGTAGTTTGTGCTCAGTTGAGAGATGTTGGCGTGCAGCACACAATATCTTTTGACTAATTAAATTGCCTATCTGTCCGATTGCGAAAGCTATGCACTCCACCGGGTTGAAAAACCGTTCACCGGCAGCGTTGAGCTTCTAGGCGTCATGGCAACTGAACATGACACTCTCCTTAGAATATAATTACGACACTGTTTTTTGTGTGTGTTCCGAATGTTGATCAGAAATACATACACGAGTCATTTTAAACCTGATACCCTTCTACGTTTTTTAACCACTTCGGCATATGACAATATCGATCGACAGGAAGATCCCGTTGTGATATAATGACTTGTCTCATCATTTTAACGGCGTAGCAGTGCAACGGAATAAACTACAATGTGAACGACCTGTGAAAACTTAACGACTTCTGATAATACTGTACATATAACCAGAAGAATAAAAACATCGCCAAAAAACGCAGGACACTAGCTGTGGGTGAAACTGGGTCGCTTCACAAATGTCACTCGTGGGCCTTTCTGGGTCAGTGTTTTATTAATGCGGTGCAGAATAGCAAACCATCCACTCCATATTGGATGAGCTTAGACTGTTCACGTGTTCTGACAATGCTGGATGAGAATCGCATGCATGATTGTATGATCAGTTAATCACACGACGAAAAAACACAAATTCCTGGAATGGTTGTATTCTACATCATCGTCAACGTCTTGGGAATAACTAGCATGCAATCCCACATTGTTGGTTTTGTGAGACAAAGCTGTGGATCTTTATTAGTACCAATGGTAGCGCCGGTGGAGTGATGGATTAGAGCAAGGACAATCGGCTGCATAACGTGGCAACGTTCTGTTGATGCCGTTGCTAGAAGATTTCACAAAACGTAGAAGTAATTGCCGTTGGTTGATGTCACCCGACATTAGGCCAACTAATTCTAATTATTATAACTGAACCAACCGCGGGTTTTTCTCTGCAGAAGTAATCTGGCGTAAAGATATTCTACCAACTTCACGAGTAGTCATGCCTTCCGCAGTAAGCGCAACTCTGAATATCGTATGTCAATCAGGAATACGGATTTGTTTGGCCTGGTCTAATGCCAAATGTTCAAAGTGTGTCAACGCTTACCTTCCACTGCGGTCTTTGCATTTAGGAAATCCACAAACAGCGTATCCAGCGAGGGAGCCAATGTGTTTGACAGGGAAAGAAACGCAATGGATAGATGGAATGGTTAAACGTAAGTAAGATAAATAGTTTTTTTTAAAGAAATTGCATCAGTTGAATGCAAGTATACTACTATTAGAAAATCAAGGCATTTCACAATGAGTCTAGTAGCGATAAAAGGACGACTAAGTACTAGAAGCGTTCAGTAATAGTAAGCCATATCCATGTTAAGACACCTGCATTGATCGATATCAATGCAGTATAGAAATAAATCACAGCATAAAACAATATAAAGTCTAATGGCTGACACAAAAAAGAGACGACATATGTTTCTATCAAGGTAAGCATTGCAGGGAAACGTGCCAGTGTTCTATTACGTCACTATGCGCTGCGTCTAGCAAGGACTATTTGAACGAATACTTAAGCTTGATTCCACTAAGCACATGATATGGCGCCATTGACATTTTGCGAAATTAGCCGTAATGACTATTGGCAAATAATTAGCTGATGATCGCCGCTCGTTTGGCCATTTATAGACCATTGCAATTAGGCCGCGACTGGACACATGTGTTGCTAGTCGTTATTGGTAATGGACATGAATTCAGTGTGCTTTGGAGATGCCCGATTATATGGTGATGCTACGTGTAGTCGCTACTGCATTACAATGACACCAAATGAAGCCTCAGTGATTGAATAATTGCATCTATGTAGGGTTTTCTATGAGGAAATGCATGTATTTTAAAGTACTGCGTCTGATCCATTTTATCGCAACATCATAATATATAATGTATAATGTATAATATATAATATACTAACCTATGTCGATTCTGACATCTTGACCGCCCAAGTGTGTATTAACGAACCTACATTTATTTCACATAATTTTACCGCTCTCAGTTTAGTTGTTCTGATCGACCTTTACCGAATACAAACTACTGCCTGGTCACGCAGCCGTTTTGACTGCGTCATACCTGATGACACCAGCCCGCTGGCACGCTACGCTCCGGTGGCGTTCACCTTCTGGACGGCCGGCGCAGCAGGTTCTGTACTCAACGCGACAGAGCTTTCTCGCACGCAGCACCTCGCATTTGAAACAATCTGCCCCCTGCCAACTACCAGAACAGCCTCAAGAAGCATCTCAAGATTTTTCTTTTTAAACGTGCACGTTCTCTTTGAATGCAATATAATTTATGTACATATTAACTAGTTGTGGACTAGGTTGTGCCGCTTTTCCCTCAATGGCACGAACATTTTATTATTTCCTGTTAAATACAGTGTACGAGTATTAACTTTGTAGCTTCTGCCATTATAGTTCTATTAATTGTTTTCAATATTAATGTAATGCTCTAAACGTGTTAAAATCCATTCCATTGAATAACATTCATGCATTAATGTTTCACTATTGAAATGCACCTTTGAATGACATACGCGGCCAGATTTATGGCTGCATTAATATTACTACTAACATTGCCGTTGCATCTTCTTTGTCTCTCTTTCTCGTATATTTGTGTTATCCTTGCTCTCCCCGTCCCTCTCTCTCTCTTTCTTCTCTCCTCTCTCTCTCTCTCTCTCTCTCTCTCTCTCTGTATGTCTATGTCTGTCTGTCTGTCTCTGTCTCTGTCTCTGTCTCTGTCTCTCTGTCTGTCTGTCTGTCTGTCTCTCTCTCTCTCTCTCTCTCTCTCTCTCTCTCTCTGTATGTCTATGTATGTCTGTCTGTCTGTCTGTCTGTCTATCTGTCTCTCTCTCTCTCTCTTCTCTCTCTCTCTCTCTCTCTCTCTCTCTCTCTCTTGTTATACGAAGCACATTTATCTATGCGCATTATATGACTTTCATCGACGATTTACCCAGTTAAATATGCAAATAGTGGGGTTGCTGCCGTTTCGAAACTTGGGCAATTTCGTTCACCCCATTTTGCCCGTGTCTTTCGGAACAGAGAGAAAAAGCCGTTTATCTTTTCTATCTGGCGTCTACGCCAAGGGACGTAAACGATGCAACACAGGGAAATGGAAAAACATATGTTGTGGATTCAGTGCTCCTCGTAAAGCCGTTTATCTCGATCTCTAAACTCACTATATTATCTCCCAGTTTAGCTGTGATCAGCTGTAATGGGAGTATCTCATCAACCATCGTGCATTCCCTTTTCGTCGAACATATACACACGCACGTACCACATATACGCTTAATGGCGCCGGAAAGGGGAAAGGCATGCGTATGGGAATATGCTCTCCCTACGCATCGCTGGCAGATATGTGGGAATACTGTTCTTAACTAGATATTTACTGAAATAGTACCCACAGGAATATTGGAAAAGAAAATTATCTAGTTTTACGAATCGTTCTGCAGGTTAATCTACACATGGAAGATAAACCATTTTTTTTCAAAATGAGTAGACAAGGAAAACGATATGCAAGATGGCGAGGATAAACGTAACAGTAAAGACATTTGGAATAAAAGCGTGGCGAGGCGAAGTACAGTGGTGTGCAACGTGGCGTGTACTTGGGAGAGGGATTTACCTAACACTGGAATATATGAATGCAAAACGGTACGCTTACCTATCTCAAATGATTTGTCTTCCAACACAGGCGAGCCCAATGTCCGACTGTCGTATGTTCACAATGTTGATGGAAATAGCAAGGCGAGGCAATACTTGAGAATAATGACAAACAACGCAGAGAGAAATTATATAGCCGTTCGTCGGGGTAAAAACATCGTGGAATCGATTGCACCATTCAGTGGAATGAAGTCACGCCGCGAGCGGTGGCTAATTATCAGCCGCGTAGAGTCAATTTAATCATCACCCACGAGCGCTACTTGACGATGAAGACATTAGATTAATAACATCGGGAAACAGATCGGAAATCACACCGCATTGTTCGGTGAATGCTCCGGGAAAGCTTCGTAGTGTGTCAACAATGGGTGATGGCGTGAAGGAAATGTTACAGTCGAAGTGAGTTCATTTTCTTCGTCGTGTCATCCGAGCATGAGGTTTCCAGTTTATCTTCCAGGCGACAAAATAGTCAACAAACTAGTCCCATTAAAATATCTGTTTACTAATTCTCTTAGTCAGGCATTGTCAGCGATTGCTGTTTCTACGAGCATTCACTACGCAAATACGCAAACAAATCTTCGGACAATCTAAGTGAAGCGAATGCCAACCCAACCAAGAATGTGACGTCACATTGACGTAGCAGATACGTCATGGCTTTATTGGGCAAACATGATGTTTCAATATCGCACAGACAACAGGTGGGACAACAGCATTAGTCTGTGGTGGTAAAACGGGAAAATTAGAAATATGGTTAAATGAGAGGAAAACATATGTTAATAGTTAAATAATATTAACAAGTCAGTGAACAAAAGTGATGATGCGACAGTGTTTTGACTTGGGATTAAATGGAGGATGTGACAGAAAGGGTGAATGCAGTGAAGGGTCGTGTGCATTTTTGGAGCTCGAACTGTAGTTTTGTTGTCACTAGATGGTGGTCTGGTGCCGCGTCTGCCCATCGCTTCACTCTTGTGACTCTTACATCTCTTAAGCATCGCTGATCACCATCCTCATTAACCATTGACACCCACCATCGTCTTCCACCATTGACACCCACCATTGACATCCACCATTGACATCCACTATCGTCATCCACCATTGACATCCACCATTGACATCCACCATCGTCATCCACCATTGACATCCACAATCGTCATCCACCATTGACATCCACCATCGTCATCCACCATTAACATCCACCATCGTCATCCACCATTGACATCCACAATCGTCATCCACCATTGACATCCACTATCGTCATCCACCATTGACATCCACCATTGACATCCACCATCGTCATCCACCATTGACATCCACAATCGTCATTCATCATTGACATCCACCATCGTCATCCACCATTGACATCCACAATCGTCATCCACCATTGACATCCACTATCGTCATCCATCATTAACATCCACCATTAACATTCAACATCGTCATCCACCATTGACATCCACTATCGTCACCCATCATTAACATCCACAATTAACATTCACCATCGTCATCCACCATTGACATCCACCATCGTCATTCACCATTAACATCCACCATCGTCATCCACCATTGACATCCACCATCGTCATCCACCATTGACATCCACCATCGTTATCCACCATTGACATCCACTATCGTCATCCATCATTAACATCCACCATTAACATTCACCATCGTCATCCACCATTGACATCCACCATCGTCATTCACCATTGACATCCACCATCGTCATTCACCATTAGCATCCGTGTATCACGAACGATAATGAAGCAGCGCTACAAGTGACATCAGTGTTTAGCTTTGCATCTGCTGTCCGTTGAGTGGCGTCCCCTGTGAACATCCTTCCAAAATACATGTGATCTATTTGATGTTTGACGATCACCATGTAGCTTTGTGTACCGCTTCGTGTGGAAATAAACTTTCAACAATAACTAGGCTGTGTTTTGCGCAGAAGTCCGGAAACTATTTATCCTAGTTCGTATTGACCGATCACCTATTCGCATGCTTCTCGTGTGCTCTAATATTTGCATTAAAGTCACAAATCACTATGATCACTCCTTTGTTTTTTCGTTGTTCTAGAATCCAAATTAGCTTCCAAACCATGCTTACGCTCTACAGACCAACAGAAGCAACCGCCCATCTTTATAGATAGGTGGGCTGGAATTTGACGGCAGAAACAGATAGACGAGTACAAGCATTTGAAATGAAATGCTTCTGGAAACACCTCTTCATTTCCTACACCGGGCACAAAAAACGCAGCACGTAGACCCCCTCGCTGGAGAGCAAGAGCCCTTTTTGACAAAGGTGAATCAATGCAAGTTCTCCTCGCTTCGCCACGTCACTGGTTTATTTTTTTATTATAAAATAACCCATTTGTGAAAGCATTTTGCAATTTGTATGTGTTGACATTTCCTTGAGGGGGTGGAAGGGTGTGGTCAATCGTATAGAAGTTTTAGTATTATTGAAATTTGTATTATATGTGTATAGCCCCTTTGTGTTAGTCTGCATAGATTTCTTGCGGCTTTCACTGACCTGCGGCCTCCTCCGTCGAACTGAAGGTCCATTTCCCAAGTCGCGGAGGATTGTATTCGTCGTTAATAGTCCTTCTCCCCAAGCAGGGGATTAGCCTCCTTAGCATCAGCAATACCCTGTTGGGTGGCTTTACTCAACTATTTGCTTTAGTCGAAGTGCATGAGAAGAGTATCACTGGGTATAACACTCTTGCACTATGTGAATGCTGCATCACATTCAGCATCTCCTGACCACTTGCCACCTGCTTGAAGAAGTGTGTGGAGCAGTGCAGCATAGTTGACATGTTTGCGATGAACTTTGCATAACACTGCACAAGTCCCAGAGAGCTTTGCAACTCAGTCACATTTGTGGGACGCGGCGCGTTTCGCACAGCTTCTACCTTGTCCTGCACTGGCTGGATTCCCTTAGCACTTACTAAGTGGCCAAACTATGTGACGTTTCATTAAGACTCAGTCGAGTTCTTCACTGCCAATTCTTCTGCGATGGCACTCTTGTATGCTTCATCAAACTTCAATGAATTGTCTCTCAACATCAACTTGGCTTGCACTGCAGTCAAGTTTAGCCCTTTACAAACATGTCACGAAGTGCCTGATCCTGGTAATCTCGTGGATAATCGCACTCGCCACAAGGCTCTCGCAAAGCCAGTGCGAACTGCGTCACTGACTCTAACGACTTGCCTTGCCTATTCGTGAATTTATCTCTGGCGCATATTATGGTCAATTGTGAGCTTGTACACTGTGGTAGCCGCTTTAAGTACCGTGTCGAAGTCTACATCTAGCGGCTTATCCGGCTTGAGTTTTGTCTTCACTTTAGTATAACATTCTGGGCCAATACTGGCCAGAAACAAAAAAAAATACTCTGCAGAAACTATCGTGCTCAACGTAAAGAATTTAAATCTATCTAGTGTCTCCTTGTCTTCCACGTGCACAACTGGCATTCTTCCCTGACGTGTTCTTCTTTTGTTCCTCGTCGCCACTGTTATGTATTTAGACTATGTTTTGTAATTAGAAAGAGGCCATAATTAGCACAACAACACGAGGTTGATTATTACTCAGAATGTCACAGCTTTTACTTTTAAACGGTACCATAACACGGACGATGCTGTCATCAATTTGGTACCCGTTATATCCATATATAACAGTAGCCGTATGTTATCTGGTTGGATATACCGCAATACAATGATCTAGACCCACTTAGGGGACCGTTTCATTACGGCAAAGAGTTCCCTAGGAAACCCACCATAAAACAGAATCCATCATAGATTTTAAAGAGCGTTTTCAAAGTGCGTTTCACTAAAATGCCCTTTAAATCCATCATAAGCTAATGATTGAAATATTCATAATAAGCTCCACGGTGTGCACACTTGGATAATAAGATCCATCGACCACTTTTTTATTTATTTGCTCACCGGGTGAAAAATTAGGCCGGAGACCATGACTTTTGTTTCGCCTTAATCATTCTAGTTCATCACACGAGGCATATAAATGTAAAGCGTGTTTGTTTTTGGTACAATATGTCTACTTGTCATTTCTGCATTTTACCCTGTCTGCAATTAATTGAACTGAATCATGTGTTGTTTTCACCCGTGAGAACATTGAAAACAATGGATAAATTGCTGGATACATCCAGCTACAAATGTGTACGCATAATTATTATATTTATGATTATAGAAAACACAATAATTCCACCGTTACAACTTCCACTACAACCTTTTTAGCCTTGGCTTTGGGAACCAGAGTTACGGGCCAATGAGCACGCCTATAAAAATCCAGCCCCATACATGCGAAACTGCGGCTGTGCATATGCGACAACAGTCAGACAGACAGACAGACAGACATACAGACAGACAGGCAGAAAGACAGACAGGCAGGCAGGCAGGCAAGCCGACAGGCAGACAGACAGACATAGACACATACACATACACAGACAGACAGACAAACAGACAGACAGGCATATCATTTAGCAATCGTGATGCTATATGGCTGATAACACTCTTGTGAAATCAACAGACAGTGTTTCTTTATGGCTTATGACGTCATAACGTTTGTTAAATTATAATTTGGCTAACCACGTAAAGTTTCCACCAACCGCTGTATACCCGTCACTGTTTGTCCTACAGTGTTAACGCCACATCAATGCATTTCATACAACGGCTAGCCGTGATGATATCCACTCGACGTTCACAAAAGTATGAACCCAGATAACACACGGTTGCCTCGTTCTAAGAATCCATCTGACATTTGAATAATTTCGAACGTGCGTTGGCACTGACACACGATTGTTCGAACGCTCTGCGTGTTTTCCCCGATTTTTGTGGTTTACGTTATCTGCGTCCGCACCAGTTCCTTCGTACGGCACGAATGCTTCGTGAAACCGGCCCAGCAGCATATTCACAAATGTAGTAAGTGAAAAAGTGTGCTAAAGTGTTAAGTTGCCGTTATATAACGGAAATAACATGCTGTTTGTTGATGTCACTCGAGTGTCACCAACCGTATGACATCACTCATGCCTGCGGGACTCTACATACCTATTTTTAAATCGATTATGGCCAAGATGGCGCTTGGTCGCGTGCGCGTCTCATAGACGATACTTGAACACCACTAAACATGCAGAATGTAACCGACCGATGCCAACTGGTCTTGGCTTAGTCGGGTTTCCCATAAAGTAAAAATATGGCATGTAATTAGTCTTGTTCGGTGTGCGACCAGTTCGTGTTACGGGCACGGGTTCTCAACTCTTTGTGTCCTCAGTGGACGTGACGCCAATCGCATCTCTCCTAGCTGGCAATTCTTGATGGTAGATATTATGTGAACAGATAATTGGCCGTAGCTTGCGGGTTTACTGTCCCGTATTTTAAGCACTGTCAGGTAACGGCAGACAGGAAAGTACGCAGACAGTTTACTACACTATTGATTTGCTTTGTAAATTTAGCGGAACTGCAACATACATACACTCTATATCATGATATTTAGTGTCGAATTTTTATAATAAGAACAAATTAAATACAATTAGAGATCACGGGGTTCATGTTTGTTAAAAGAAAGAGTAGTTCTGTATCGAGGACCGAATCGAGATTCATTGTTGCCGCTTCTGAGGTATGTGTTTGGTAAATTGGTGTCATTTCTACCAAAATGCTCTCTATGTGATGGTGTGGGCGGGGTAGCGGATATGGACCGCGCAAAGCACATCAACAGTCGTATCATGGCACATGTGTTCATTCCAACATCAACTCGACTTATGCGGGAAGCATTCAGCCACGCTGAAATTACTCCGGGATGAGTTGTCGTTCATAGTTATATATCTACCAATGTCCACCCAGCCAGCACAACTACATTGGGCCGAAGGCGGCAAACTTATCGGTCCAACATCGGCATCCGCCTGCGGGCCGATATGGGTTTTGTCCATCGGTTTAACATCGGGCCGAGGACGGTTCATAAGCGGCTGTGGATAGGAAGCCGCCTATGAACCGATGATTAGCCGCTCATTGGCCGACTGTGCCTAGTTTTGCTGTATGTATACACACACACACACACACACACACACACACACACACACACACACACACACACACACACACACACACACACACACACACACACACACACACACACACACACACACACACACACACACACGCACACATATATATATAATTATTATATACACACATATGTATATAATTATATATATATATATATACAAACACGAACATATTAATTTTGGCAAAACTCAGCACATTCGGCCTATGAGCAGCTAATCATCGGTACATTGTCGTCCAATATATATATATATATATATATATATATATATATATATATATATATATATATATATATATATATATATATATATATATATATATATATATATAATATATATATATATATATATATATATATATATATATATATATATATATATATATATATATATATATATATATATAATATATATATATAGCAGATTAACAAGTGCGTCATCGCGCGGGAAACATCCCCTTTCACCACATGCGAAATTTAATACAAGTAATAAATCATAGGAATACGGCGCGTGTCAGAAATCAGTGCTCGGGCCGCCCTCGCTCCGAGCACTGATGAATCACCTGCAGCGAGTGCTAGTGCCGCATCTGCTTCTGGCAGGCGGGTTGTGATCGGCAAGCGCGTGCCGAGCACTGCCGCCTGCCAGCCGCTGATATCCGCCCTCGGGCCGATGACTGCGTGCTGGCTTGGCTGGTACTCATTTATACACCTGAACTGAAGCAACAGAGCAATAGTAGACGATTCGTAACATGATCCCCTCAATTTAAAATGCGAAGTTCTATTTACTGTGTTACTCTTTCTTTAGAATGGATAGAGCAGACTTTCACAGTTGCATTTAATGGTTGCTGTTGATCCATTCTATTGTATCAGACTATTGCACTGAGTAGAATAGAATATTGCCGATGGGGAGGTATCGACACGTAACACATACTGACTTTGGTTGAGCAAACGACAATGTGCGTAGCTGCAGCTTATTGTTGTTTTCAAAACACATGCTATCCGATCGAGTTACTTGTTTTACGTCATTCGAGAGAGGGCAGCACTGTTTCGACGTTGTTGATGCTCAGTCGTAGTTATTTCGGCAGCGATGTCTGCCAATGTAATTCCCACCTATGTCCGCCGAACGTATTTGTTTTGCATGCGGTGAAACAGCATTGGCAATGATGAAAACATATTTAGCACAGCACGATTTATGGAAAATGCTTCGTTGAATCAGACAGACAGACATACATACTATATAACCTAGCGGATGAACAGAGAACCAGTTGGAAACGGGACTATTAATATAAACAATCCCTAATGAGGCACACTTTTTGTTCACTTACTACACCAGAAATACGGGGTACCATTAGTGCAGCATAACAATGCTGTTGCCAAAGCAACCATTGCGATGATTCAAATAACCGGGACGGAAATGATTACGCCGTCGATCTAACTGAAAGCCAATGTGTTGACCAGCTCTTGGACCAACCTGATACGATAGCTGCTAATTTAGTGTGCAAACAAACAGCAACAATTTACACAATCGTAAAATAGTTATTTTGGTCTCCTGTTATTCTCCTCGTCTATGGAATTATTAAATTACAATATTTTACGCATTTTCAAAACTATTTCTAAGCCCGTCGTTGCATTATTTCCAGCGTATGTAGGCCTTTTTAAGATATTTCCTCCAAACATGTACAGTATATCACTCTATATGAGGCCTAACTATTGCTTTATACAAAGGTTTAGTTCTTTTCCTTTATTATGTTTATGTTTTGTCCTAACCAATCCAAGAATTTGAGTATCATTTTACGCCGCAATTCCCATCCGTTCACGATCCTGTATCCTGTTTATAAGTGTTTAAATAAAATAATGTGTCATCTTTCAGGCCATTTTATCAATCTGCCTAGATTACCGTGTAGATGTACACTACCTTATTAACCGTTGACTGTTCTAACACTTTTGCTTCTGACACACATATTAGTACGTTTACTTTACTCCCAGGTTAATGTAGCGTTTTAGCAACTTTCACGTTCGTATCGTTGTTCAGGTTTTTGTTATAGTCGCATGCTAATGCATCAGTACTTACACAAAGCCAATATGATTAATGTTGCCATTAATGCGAACATCTATAGCTGTCATCGTAGCGTAGAGCAGATGTTGGCGCTGTGCCGTCTCATATTTTGCGGTGGTTTCGCTAGGGTTGATTAACCTCAGCAACGATTTGCTATTGCCGTCATCGCGCTCGGTGGAAATGCTCGATGCAAATAACGTAGGCGCGTAACATTTAAATCGATAGGAAATAAAGTAACGGACACAAAATAACAGTTCATTTTGATTAGTAGTTCCATTTTATACATTATAAAAGTACCTCTGTGTTGCAATGCTGTGTATTTTCAAAGTGAATTATATGATTTATACGCATTCATTGGTCAATATTATATTTGCTGCAACATTCATCATATTTCTTTTCTATTGAAAGGTAAAGGTCATTGGAGGTCTTCAAAGTGTCCTGTGTTACCATTATGTCTTATTCAATTAAGTAGACCTTTGGTCGGAACACTGCACCTGGGCCATAGTTGAAGTAGCTGTGTTTTCCTGTCTCAAACAAATGGAATTAGCTGGGCATCCCATTAGCAGGCAGGTGCCAATATGTGCAATAACGCAACTCTTAGTGGGTATTCCTGTTAGCACTTAGGGATGCCTACAGGGTAATTCTGCATACAATGTAGCTTCTTCCACAATATTTCGTATGTGCATTATACATGCTGTCTAAGAGAGTACATACTATTATACATTATATTTACAGATACACAATGGAACACAACCTGACAGATATCCCACCAGGAGCGCTCTCCCTATAGACCAATACACCAAACACTACATAGTGCTCACATTCTTCAAATGATACATTCATCAGACACATTTGGAAATAGTTTCTTACACTCTACAATAAAATAGTGGAATACTCTACATCGAAATTCCAAGCATCATTTCTTGTAGTTCGTCGCATACATTCCAGAGCAGTCGCTTTCCAAGTTTCAGCTCCTAAGGCTAAGGCAACTTAGGGGTACCAACTTAGTGGTACCAACTTAGGGTACCAGCCATGAATTAACAGCCAATATACACATTCGCGAGATATGTCCGAAGGACATTATTTGACAGTAAAAGATACATATGCATGTTTAATGGTACATGTCCATTATGTTATAAAGTCAATTAAATACGGTGTTGTTTTCTTATTAGTCTGTAACTTAGTTAGTTATTCAAATGCATAAATAACAAACCAATATACAATCAGACTTTGTTTTATCAGATCAATTTCAGTCACCAAACATTAGTTGTGTTCAGCTGCCTTCTGTTAAAACTTATAGTTAAGACGGCGTAAAAGAAGCACCCGATTAGATTTAATTAGAACACGTTTGAAAGTGTCTATATATAGCTGTGTAATATCACTAAAATAACTAATCAATTTCAATAACATATATCCTGGCTTAAATAAAGATTTCCAGAAATTTTAATGTACTAATATGTATTTACCTTAACTCGCTGCCGCTTTCGGTAGGCAGAGAAATAATGTTGGCACGGCATCCTCTTTCAAAGACGTTTTAGCACCAGTATAAACCTAACCGATGGTTGCCTCCTTCTCCGGGTGGCGATCGAAACAAGTTTTCTCGAAGTAAGCCGAGCAAAGCCAGCTGTGTTTCGACGGATTCATTTTCGCGAACCGTTTCTCTAGCAAAGTTTGCTCCGTAGAGAACCGAAGCGTGCTACATCTTGCACTGTTCCTGCTGCTTGCTTTACAATAGAATGCCACACACTATACAATTCTGACGGTCGGATCTAAACAACCGCTATCGCTGCTAAGGGTGAATCAACGAAAAGTCCCAGTCTCGTAGCACTTCCCTGTCAACAGTGACGTCACATCGAAACTTGCCGATAATCGCGGGAACATAATTTGTATGCATGATCGATGCAGACCAGTAGAACAGAGTATTGTTTGGAATTATAAAACAACATAATTCTAATGAAGTTTTTTTCGGTGTTGTAGAAATGGAAATACACTGCACAATGTAATATAATACGATTTCAAGCAATTATTGTTTTTATTCCCTTTAACCAATGTCAACGTTTCAGTGACATTGGTTGTCTTCTTCGGGAAATGAATTGTGGGACTTAGCTCTTCCTCTGCTCGACCGATGGCACGAGAAGCCGGCTATCCCATATGTGGCTGAGTCGGTACCCCTCGTCTCGATTTGTAATAGGTGATGTATTTCTGACCCATATGGCCTCTTTTATTCACCTCGCAATTATGTAAAAAAATTCCAGCACCATGGCTCCCACTCAGTCAATAAAGCCGTTGTTTATGTTGGCATGATATGTGACTGCTGACTTCTGTTCTGCTGTTGATGAATCTATCTTCTGTTCACGAGTAAACCGTCTGATTGTAGTGATCAACCTCTTTCTTGTGCTTCTCGAGTCTTGTTCTAAACGTTCTCACTGCTTCACAAATTTCGATGTGATTACATCATGTATAGGGACGAGGATAACTTAAGCCCGCCTCATACTACCAACTGGCCGGTCAAAGTTGCCCAACTCGACAGTTGCGTTGCATTCCCGACTTACGACTGGTGCACTCACACTAACGATTTCTTCCGACCCGCGCGCTCAGACCAGTGACTAACCAGTCGGCTAAGTCGGTAAGACTCTGGTCTGAGCCAGCGCACCGCCACGATCCTGGCGTCAAAAACTTGAACTGCATGCGCGCCACCACGCTCCTAGCGGTTTTGATCAGCACTACATTCGCAAACAGGCAGGAATGGCGCCATTTTCGAAACCTGTGCTAGATGCGATTTCTCTCGCCTTAGCCGCGAACACCATCGTTCGACTTTTCCAAAAACGGCGAGATTGAGAAGGTGCAATCGTTTAGTTCGGTGTCACCCGCAATTTTTTTTTACACTACTATTTACAGTTTCAGGTATATCACTTACATAAATTAAGAATATGATCCAGAACAGATCCTTGCAGAAATTCACTAATGACATGAAATGTTGAAGCTTTGTGTGTGTGATATGAGCAAAAACGCGGTAAAAATGCTACGCTGTGATTGGCTCGCCGATTGGCGCCGCTCAGGGTTAGTTGGCAAAAGCGCTCAGACTTACAACTGCTCGTCGCGTGGAGTTGCGGTTAGCGCTCACACTTACAACTGCTCGTCGCGTTGAGTTGCGGTTAGCGCTCAGACTTACAACTGCTCATCGCGTGGAGTTGCGGTTCGCGCTCAGACTTACAACTGCTCGTCGCGTGGAGTTGCGGTTAGCGCTCAGACTTACAACTGCTCGTCGCGTTGAGTTGCGTTTAGCGCTCAGACTTACAACTGCTCGTCGCGTTGAGTTGCGGTTAGCGCTCAGACTTACAACTGTTCGTCGCGTGGAGTTGCGGTTAGTGCTCAGACTTACGATACATGTTACGTAAGCGTAACCAAGTAAACAACAGCAAATACTCTCCGAGCAACCTTGGATAACTGTATGTATAATTTTTCACGTTTGCAAATGATATATCGTATTTTAACCTGAAAACGCAATTTCTGTTTAAAGGTGGAATTAAGGTAACATGTAGTTTAGCCAATTTGCCCGTTTGTGATTGAATCTGCTTTGCTAACGAGTTACGTCATTAATATTGAACGTTTTCAAAACGATAACTATATATATATATATATATATATATATATATATATATATATATATATATATATATATATATATATATATATATATATATATATATATATATATATTTAGATTTAACAAGATTTGCCATCCAAGCCAAAGGCCCAGATGGCAAGTGGACAAGGAAGCCATTGGCTTATCGAGAGTCCAACAATGTTCACCTACTTATAACCCGCCCTCCTGATATATGTGTCAACCTTGTTTTTAAACATATTCACGCTGCTAGCAGTTACACAATCTGTAGACAATTTGTTCCATTCATTTATTGTCCTCTGTGAGAACGAGTGCTTCCTGATGTCCAATCTACATTGATCCTTTACTAATTTTACCTCATGTCCTCTAGTTCTGCTATCCTTGTTGAGTGAGAAAAACATATTTCTATCAATATTTTCATACCCATTCAATATCTTCAAAACTTCAATCTGATCTCCTCTTAACCTCCTTGTCTCTAGAGTTGTTAAACCACATTCTTTCAGGCGTTCTTCATAACTAAGGTCTCTAAGTTCTGGAATCATTTTAGTTGCTCTCCATTGTATGCGTTCAAGCGTATCTATATCCTTCTTACGATATGGTCTCCATGCTTGTATACAGTATTCTAAATGAGGTCTAACTATTGCTTTATAAAGAGGTATAATTAACTTTTTTCCCTTGTATGTTATGTTTCTTCTAATCAATCCAAGAATTTGATTACCCTTTGAAGCTGCAATACCACACTGCTCTGAAACTTTCATATCAGCGCTTATTGTAACTCCTAAGTCCTTTTCTTTTACAGTAGTACCCAGAACAGTATCTCCCATTTTATAGTTTACATTCAAGTTCCCATGTCCTGTATGTAGGCATTTACATTTCCCAAAATTGAACAGCATCTGCCATTTCTCAGACCATTTCACTAATCTGTCTAGATCGTTTTGTAAATGCTGTTTATCACCATCAGTATTAACCTTTCTAAACAGTTTTGTGTCATCCGCAAATTTCAGTACGTTACTTGTTATACTGTCGTCAAAGTCATTGATATAAATTAAGAATAATATAGGTCCTAATACTGATCCTTGAGGTACCCCACTTAAAACCGATTTCCAATTTGAAACTTCTCCATCTACTACAACTCGTTGTCTTCTGTCAGTCAGCCGTTGTTCTATCCAGTCAGTTATGCTATCCCCGATACCATGGGCTTTTAATTTAAGTAGCAATCTTTGATGTGGCACTTTGTCAAAAGCTTTCTGAAAATCTAAGTAGATAATATCTACTGGCGATCCCACGTCTATCCACTTAATGATTTCTTCCAAAAAACATAACATATTTGTTAAGCATGACCTCGCTTTAAGGAATCCATGTTGAGATGAATTTAATAATTTATGCTTAACGAGGAAGTTCACCATATGGTCTTTAATTAACCTTTCTAATAATTTACAAATCACTGACGTTAAACTCACTGGTCTGTAATTCTCTGACTTATTTCTCGAACCCTTTTTAAATAATGGTATGATGTTTGCTTCTTTCCATTCAAACGGAACAACTCCCTCTTTTAATGACAAGTTGATTACTCTTGCAAGTGGTATACTGATTTGATCTACTGTTTCCATTAGTAATTTTGGAGGAATCCCGTCCACTCCCGGTGATTTGTTATCCTTCATTGCCTTTATTTTCTTAGCTACCAATTCTGGAGTTACAACTAACGGTCCTAAATATTCAGATTTAACCCCCTGAAATTTAGCATCAGCAACTGGTAATGAACTAATATCTTCTTTGGTAAACACTGAACTGAAGTAACCATTTAGGTCTTCCGCCATTAAAAACCCCTGTGATATTATATTTCCAGCACTGTCTTCTAGAGGTCCAACCTTGTCTTGTACGTTTTGTTTACTCCTGACATATGCATAAAAACTCTTGCTGTCATTTTTTATGTAACATGCCAGTTTTTGCTCATAGCTTCTTTTAGATTGTCTGATTTCAGTTGTAGCTGCATTAAGTGCCTCTTTGTATTTTGCATAGTCTTCTTCCTTTCTGGTATGCCTATAAACCCTCCACATAGTTTGTTTTAGCATTATTTTTCTAATAGCCTCTTTTGACAAGTGTTTCTTTCTACACCGTTTTCCTTGTTTTCGGAAGGGAACAAATTTATCGATGATACTCTCAATTTCATATTTTAGAATATTCCAACATTCAATTGCGGTCTTATTCATCAGCATGTTATTCCAATCTAGTTGTGCTAAGTATTTTCTCATATCTTTGTAGTTACCTTTGTGGAAGTTTCTCTTGTACGTTTTCTTATTTTTACTTTCTGATTTTACATTGATGTCAAAATGTATTTGATTATGGTCACTATTACCCAATGGTTCGAATATTTTTACATTGTCCACTAATTCTTTTTGTGATGACAAAACTATATCTAATACATTTTCTCACCTGGTTGGTTCTAGTACGTGCTGAGTAAGAAAGCTATCCTGGATTAAACATAGAAATTGTTGATCCTCAATCCCTGTGCTCTCTAGAGAATTCCATTGTATGTGTCCATGGTTAAAATCTCCCATTATGATACATTCCCCTTTACTAACTTCCTTTATAGCGTTTTTTATTTTTGTGATGTCCTCTTCGTTTATGGTTGGACTTCGGTAAACTATTCCAATAGTTAATTTTGAATTTCCTGAAACAATTTTGCACCAAACAGCTTCATCGCAATCTGCTTCCCTTTCTAGTTTTATTTCATAAGCCTGAATAGATTCTTTAACATATAAAATAACTCCCCCGCCCCTTCTTCCTATTCGATCTTTCCTAGACATGACGTATCCTGTCAGTCCTAATTCAGCATCTGTTATATCTATGTTGGCCCATGATTCAGTTATACCAATTATGTGAGGGTCAATATCTTCTACCATAATGTTTAATTCGTTTTTCTTATTTACTATGCTCCTTGCATTTAAACATACGCATCTATAACCTTTTTCAGAGATGTTTTTCGGATGATTTGATATTGGTTTATCTGTGCTAGTGGCCTCTTGTTCTGCTTGAGACACCTCTAGGTAACCCCCCTGCACTTCTAGTTTAAAGAATGTTTACTTCCAAAAATATTTGTCGTTGTACCCACGTCGCTATCTACTGCTGCTGAAAGTTTGTCCGCGAATACTTCCGCCCCCTTTCCACTTAAATGAAGCCCATCCTTCATGTACATATCTGCCCTCCCGACAAAACTTCCCCATAAATCCACAAATCCAACTTCCTCTTCCTTACACAGCCTCTGGACTAACATGTTAATTGCCACCCCCCGACAATTTCGATATTTGTGACCCCTCCTGCCCATTACAGGTAAAATCCCTGACATTATTACCTGCTCAACCCTCGTGTTTTAGTGTTCTGCCCAACTGCCTATATTTCCTAACTATGGCAGTTGTATCTTCCCTCTCTACGTTATTTGTCCCTACGTGTACTAAAACAGATCCACCCTTACCCGAGCCTACGATGTTTTTTACCCTCTCAGTTATCGCCTCTATTTTGGCTGCAGGCAAGCAGACCACCACATCATCTCCCTTGTTTAAGACTCTGTCGGTCTTCCTAACTATCGAATCCCCCACAAACACCCTCGCTATCTTCCTCACCCCCTCTATCACTGCTGCAGAATAACTCTTCCTTTCGATCCCCTCCATCACATTCTGTCCTGACCCCTTCCCTCCTGTCTCCCCCACTTCCCACTCCTTTGCTCTTGTCTCTCCCACTCCCCTCTCCTTCACTCCGGTTGTTTTCCTTCCGTCTCCCCCACTCCCTTCTCCTTCCCTCCTGTCTCCCCTACTCCCCTCTCCTTCACTCCAGTTGTTTTCCCTCCCGTCTCCCCCACTCCCTTCTCCTTCCCTCCTGTCTCCGCTACTCCCCTCTCCTTCACTCCGGTTGTCTTCCCTCCCGTCTCCCCCACTCCCTTCTCCTTCCCTCCTGTCTCCGCTACTCCCCTCTCCTTCACTCCGGTTGTCTTCCCTCCTGTCTCCCCTACTGCCTTCTCCTTCCCTCCTGTCTCCCCTACTCCCCTCTCCTTCACTCTGGTTGTCTTCCCTCCCGTTCCTTTCCTTCCCGTCTCCTTACGTCCTGTCTCCTTATGACCTGTCACCTTCCCTCCTCTCAGCTTCCTCCCAGGCTGAGGTGAGCTCTCCCTAGCATCTCTCGTGTCTTTCCCCACTTTATCGTCTACAGTTCCCCCACCGGAACTACTGGCACAACTCCCCTGTTCCCTTCCCACCATTGCCACAACGAGCAGCCTCAGCTCTTCCAACTCCACCTCTAGTTCCTTCATCCTTGCGCATCCCCTACACTCAAAACTAAACCTATCTGCCTGGACCTCAGCCCAGGTCTTCTCGCACCCAGACTTGACGAAATCCACCCAGTTATATATATATATATATATATATATATATATATATATATATATATATATATATATATATATATATATATATATATATATATATATATATATATATATATATATATATATATATATATATATATATATATATATATATGTATATATATATATATATAGCCTATTGTTTTTCGATCATAATCTGTTTGACAAATATAGCAGAAAGGCGTATTGCACATAGGCCCCTATATCACTAATAGTTGTACTCTCGATTAGGCCATAGCGCCCTTATCCATTCCGCTAACTAATGCCATGTAACAATATTTATCAAGATTGCCAGCCGAATGATAAAACCCAGATGACAATTTTTATGAATCTTTTTAAATATTATTAGTTAGCGAAATCGATTTTATGAACTCATAAGAATCCTGATTGAAAGGTATCCTGGATGTCAGCACGCTTGTACGCAAATTGGCAGATTGTTAATGACATTAACAATCTGCCCATGCAGAATACATATACCTATCAACGTACACATTGTGTACGTTGATAGGTATATGTATTCTGCCAGACCCCCAAGTTGGACCCGCGAAGGCACGGCTCACAAAGGCATCGGAATACACAAGATCCAATGCATTGATTATACAACCACCCGTCCAGTTGTTTTGGTCAGCGCGGTGAGTTTTAAGCCAGTTAGTCTCATTAGTCTACGGCTACAGGCGTTGTGTAATCAGACATCTACGCTGAATCATTTCTTGGTATTGTATGACCGGTGTTCGTAACAGCGAGAGTGGCCACCTGTATTGTGTGACCGGTGTTCTTAACAGTGAGAGTGGCCACCTCTATTGCACTGCCCTAGAGCTTCATATATCGCCTGACACATCACATTCGTCTGGAGATGAGCTGATGTCTATTTATACATGTACGAGATGGTAAGTTATGTTGCATCAGTATTACCTATGGAATTACAATCACACGCATAAACAACCTCATATAAACATGTATATGCAGTGGATGGGTATACATTATTATTTCTAAATTGACAATACTGCTTCTATTTATACATCAATCTCATCCACTTAGTTAGTAACAGAATAACGTGCTGTTTTAATATATTAGCATTCAATTAATAATATAACATTTTCGACGTGTATGACTAGCAAATCCAGTATAGAACAGTTCTCGTTATGCTTTTTTTTATGCGATTTTATGCATAATAAATGGCGATACGTAATTATAATGAAATAATAACTAAGTTGTAAATATTAATTGAGCGTAAATATATCTGAATTCCCCCACTGCCATGCGGTAAAGTTAGTAAACAATAACAATTATATTTATGTTTATGTCTACAATGATAATAATTATTATTATGTGATTTCATTGCGATAAAACAATGACAAGTGAAATGCTAATAACTTATATAACAACTCCTACATATTGACGAACTAGCGTAATTACGACACACATATTTCAGTTTAACCATTGGCATGACTTTCTGTTTCACGGCACGCACGGCATTGACGAAGAATGATTGACAGTCACGTTAATGGTGCACGTGGTACATTACTATTTACTACCACCAGAGGCGCTATCACACAACGCATGTCCGTACCATTACACCCGGCAGACTCCAATGTGAATTTCCTTTCAAAGTGTTTTCCCAGTTTTACAGGAAGAGCCTAATTGCGTCTGGTAACACGAATGTGTGCTGCGATAAAGGTTTCTTTCAACGTTGTATCTATAGCGAGTTGAGTCTGGTTATGCCTGCTGGAGTCTAACAGTATTTCTGTTAAAATGGTATCTCTTTCTTGCAGGATTTATAATGTCAATGTCCAAGAAATCTAAGCTTAACCACCATTTTCAATCTTTTATACAATGACGAACGAAATAATAGAGTAGAGTGCATGACGTTGAATGAAAATACTCTGTAAGGTGATTGGTTTACTGCAAACAGAACGTGTACAACAAGATTAGCGCAACAGCCAACACACATCGGTTCAACTAGATGGCATGCAAACTATTCGTTGATCGGCACATGGTACAGAGTGGTGGCGCCACTTGTAGCAGTCGCATACCACACGCAACACAACGCGATTGTCCACTATTTCGGTCGTTACAGTGCGTGACAAGAAACAAAGCATCGTGTCAATGTTAGCCTATTTGACTGTTCTGCATATGCCGATCTTGGCATTTACGTCAGTACATCTACGATGTTTAGCAGTTGTCATTTATTATTTGGGGATTTCCACAAAATGGTCATTATGACAACGAAATTAAATCATATATGACAGTTATTAGTAATTAAGCATCACGTTACCGTATGGCAATCGGGAAATTCGGTCAGACATTCAAGCACGCCAGCACGCACTAACACACATTTAGCATCAAGACAACCATAAAGCACTCTATGTATAGTCGACGCGTCTATTGTTTTCATTGGCTGCTCTGTTCAGGGTATAATGCAGAATAATCGCTTTGAATAAACGGTGTACACCACATGGTGTTAACACTGTATGTTGACACTGCATGTTAACACCACATGGCGTATATGTCTACATCGTTGTCTACAATATGTCTACATTATTACACACTAATCATTATCCATTTTGCGCGTCATGTCGCCCTTCATGGACGGATATGACAATATCATTACCAGTACGGGTATTTATGCCAACATAATGTACATCACATTTAAAAGTGAAGGTGTTGCCTTTACAAACAATCTTCTGTGTAGTTTAGAAGTTTATATATTTAGAGTAGCCCGCACAGATGATGCATACGTGGAACTACTCTATCTCAATGTATCACAAGTCTATTTTCTATATAGTGTTGAATCTTATTAATGGGTGCAGGAGGCAGTTTTGTGCATTGGGATTATCTTTCCTTCCAAAACGGCATCAACTCTTCATTATATTGGCACTCGCCTAGAGCATTCTCTAATCCCACAGTGACCCAAATTAAAAAAAAACACACGCCAATCATTACGACGTAAGTGCAAAATTGTACAAATCAGCCATTTGCAGTGTCTAATGGATGTTGGTTCTCGTGCAAGTTGCCAATTCTTCATTATATCGGCACTCGCCTAGAACATTCGCTAACCCCACAGTGACCCATATTAAGAAACACATACCAATCATTGCGACGAAAGTGCAATATTGTATAAATCAGCCATTTGTTGTGTCTAATGGGTGTTGGTTTTAGTGCAAGTTGCCATTACGACGCAGAGAGAGAATTTTTATGACACCGCCAATGATAAATGGACACAAGCTGGACTTTCAGTAAATATCATGGGTTAGCATCCTTGCTTTAGGTGCACCGATTACTTGAAATATGCAGCTAATCCAATGTTTAGATGTCAATCTTATTTTCTGTATAATTCATGAATTGATTCACCAATTTGTTTATTGGGTGAATTTTAACCCTTTCGAAAAACGTTACTTTAAAGATACTACTAATAATTGCCTAAATCTAATAAATTTTCAATGCAGCAATGGATTTTCCATTTTCTGAAACGTTCAGCCTCTGACGTTATTAATCTGTTAAATCGAAATGGACCTTCGTTAAATGTCATGGATTAGCACCCTTGTTTCAGGTGTAATGATTACTTGAAATCGAAACAAAAGTCAAGGTTTTGGGGCCATGCGCCTAAAAGAGATAATAAAAACTAACCATGTGCAACTAAAATCAAGAATACCACACCAGTGATTTACTCAGAATGTGTTTTAAAAGTTGGAGATTCCGGTCATTCTTCGGTTGACTGAGGGATGACATGTTAACAAGCTCGCTCGATAAGCGTGTACAGTTCTGTGAAATCGAGGTAACCGAGACTACATAATAATATGACGTATTATACACAGAACCAACGCAAAGTCTCAAACAAACGTTCTGTTTTGACAGAAATATGACTAGTTTAACAAACAAAGGCCAAAATATGTTACATAGTTTGAGCTTGAACGCAAACAGCATGGCCATATACTATTGGCAAGCATAGGAATATGTGTATACAAATATATTTTTCATTTCATTGGAATATTGCTAGAATATGACACTCGTGATGAAGGGTTATCCAACAGTATGACGCGGCCCATGGAATTAAGATGTTGTGTGTTCAACAAGGTTCTGCTAGTAAACCACTGGCGCGATATTCTTAATTGTAGTTGCAAATGGTTATGTTTTAGTACCTCTTATAGGTGCATAGGCCCAAAACCTTGACTTTTGTTTCCCGTTAAATATGCAACCAACATTTAGATACCAAGGTTATGTTATCTACAGTTCATGCATTCTTTCGGCAATTTAGTTTTCATTGTGTGAAATTTTATTTATAAAAAGTTATTTTTAACTACGCAACCGCACACGGTATAATTAATAATCATGTTCGAAATTAATAAATTTTCAACACAATATTGGGTTCACCATCTTATGAAACGTTCAGCCGTTAACCAATTTATACACCAACAGTACAGAACATATTCGCGTCTGTTCATGCTTATTTGCGAAAAAATGATTATTAGAGTTATTGGTGTGCGTTTTGCTTGCGATTAGTACTTACAGGAATGCAATGAAACAAACTTGACATGCAAATAAAAAAACAAACACTGCACTTAAGCAGCATGTTACCTATATATATATATATATATATATATATATATATATATATATATATATATATATATATATATATATATATATATATATATATATATATATGTATATGTATATGTATATGTATATATATATATATGTATATATATATATGTATATATATATATATATATATATATATATATATATATATATATATATATATATATATACACCAACAGTACAGAATATATTCGCGTCTGTTCATGCTTATATATGCGAAAAATATATTAGATATATTATACTTACAGGAATGCAATGAAACAAACTTGACATGCAAATAAAAACAAACACTGCACTTAAGCAGCATGTTACTTCTATATATATATATATATATATATATATATATATATATATTATATATATATATATATATATATATATATATATATATATATATATATATGTATATATATATATATATATATATATATATATATATATATATATATATATATATATATATATATATATATATATATATATATATATATATATATATATATATATATATATATATATATATATATATATATATATATATATATATATATATATATATATATATATATATATATATATCTATTCTACTAAACGTTCTCTGACAGTATATGCCTAATGTTGTATTTTTGCACTATTTGAACATCTACATGATTCATAAGACCTGGCATGGAGTAGGACAGGCCGTCCATCTTGCCTGTTTAAGAGACGAAAATAATCGATGGGCTCGGTCTAATCTCTGTCATTACCGCAGGCTCTGGCATCCGGTCGACGAAGAATGGCATATAATGACCACATGGCGACCTTCAGCGCGTTGTTAATAGCAGAGCAAATCTCCCAATTCTACGTATACACAAATCGTGGTTCGGTCTGTCTGTTTCGAAGAACGTTCGACAACAATTTCTAGGAATTAATATTTTTAGATGTAAAAGCAGATTGTTGAAGGAAAAATGCCTTCTTGTTCGGATCAGCTTTTACATACATCGATGAACCGTCCAATGCCCCCGATTAAACGATTTTGTTTAACTCGACAGCCAGCAGCACAAACGTGCAATACAAAAAGAGGTATTTAATTTTAAAATGCTGAAAACGCAGCATAACAAGTATTGCTAATATCTTCGCGAGCGCGATTCATAACCTGGATCAAAGTAGCATTCAACAAAATATAGGCAAGATAAATTAAATTTTGTTGATCAAACTCACGATGTTTACTTTTCCAGTGGCTTTGTGGGAGTCAAATTTGTGCGAACGGGTGGGAGGGGTTGTTAATGAATGCATTTCAGCTCAGTGTTTACCAGGCAATAGGATATGATTACTGGTTATCCAATCGCTAATGTTTCAATCGATTCATTGATTTGAATAAATATAAAATTGTTTAATGGATGTAATGACTGCACATGTTATCCTTAGATTGAGTAATGTTTATATCTGCATGAAAGTTTCACAATAAAAATCATTATGTTCCAATGGAAAATAGGACACGTACCAACAGAAAATGGAATATTTTGAACAATCTACAAGGCGATGACCGCCTTGTCCACTCACCATCAGCAGGTTGTTGCTTTGGCACTGATCTTTATAGAATATATTAACTATTGCATATAAGGCGACGACCTCCTTGTCCACCCACCATCAGCAGCTTGTTGCTTTGGCACTGATCATTTTAGAATATGTTAACTATTGAATATAAGGCGACGATCTCCTTGTCCACCCACCATCAGCAGCTTGTTGCTTTGGCACTGATCTTTTTAGAATATGTTAACTACTGAATATAAGGCGACGACCTCCTTGTCCACCCACCATCAGCAGCTTGTTGCTTTGGCACTGATCTTTTTAGAATATGTTAACTATTGAATATAAGGCGACGACCTCCTTGTCCACCCACAATCAGCAGCTTTTTGCTTTGGCACTGATCTTTTTAGAATATGTTAACTATTGAATATAAGGCGACGACCTCCTTGTCCACCCACCATCAGCAGCTTTTTGCTTTGGCACTGATCTTTTTAGAATATGTTAACTATTGAATATAAGGCGACGACCTCCTTATCCACCCACCATCAGCAGCTTGTTGCTTTGCACTGATCTTTTAGAATATGTTAACTATTGAATATAAGGCGACGACCTCCTTGTCCACCCACCATCAGCAGCTTGTTGCTTTGGCACTGATCTTTTTAGAATATGTTAACTATTGAATATAAGGCGACGACCTCCTTGTCCACCCACCATCAGCAGCTTGTTGCTTTGGTACTGATCTTTTTAGAATATGTTAACTATTGAATATCAGGCGACGACCTCCTTGTCCACCCACCATCAGCAGCTTGTTGCTTTGGCACTGATCTTTTTAGAATATGTTAACTATTGAATATAAGGCGACGACCTCCTTGTCCACCCACCACCAGCAGCTTGTTGCTTTGGCACTGATCTTTTTAGAATATGTTAACTATTGAATATAAGGCGACGACCTCCTTGTCCACCCACCATCAGCAGTTTGTTGCTTTGGCACTGATCTTTTTAGAATATGTTAATTATTGAATATAAGGCGACGATCTCCTTGTCCACTCACCATCAGCAGTTTTTTGATTTTGCACTGATCTTTTTAGAATATGTTAACTATTGAATATAAGGCGACGACCTCCTTGTCCACCCACCATCAGCAGCTTTTTGGTTTGGCACTGATTTTTTTAGAATATGTTAACTATTGAATATAAGGCGACGACCTCCTTGTCCACCCACCATCAGCAGCTTGTTGCTTTGGCACTGATCTTTTTAGAATATGTTAACTATTGAATATAAGGCGACGACCTCCTTGTCCACCCACCATCAGCAGTTTGTTGCTTTGGCACTGATCTTTTTAGAGTATGTTAACTATTGAACATAAGGCGACGACCTCCTTGTCCACCCACCATCAGCAGCTTGTTGCTTTGGCACTGATCTTTTTAGAATATGTTAACTATTGAATATAAGGCGACGATCTCCTTGTCCACTCACCATCAGCAGTTTTTTGATTTTGCACTGATCTTTTTAGAATATGTTAACTATTGAATATAAGGCGACGACCTCCTTGTCCATCCACCATCAGCAGCTTTTTGGTTTGGCACTGATTTTTTTAGAATATGTTAACTATTGAATATAAGGCGACGACCTCCTTGTCCACCCACCATCAGCAGCTTGTTGCTTTGGCACTGATCTTTTTAGAATATGTTAACTATTGAATATAAGGCGACGACCTCCTTGTCCACCCACAATCAGCAGCTTTTTGCTTTGGCACTGATCTTTTTAGAATATGTTAACTATTGAATATAAGGCGACGACCTCCTTGTCCACCCACCATCAGCAGCTTTTTGCTTTGGCACTGATCTTTTTAGAATATGTTAACTATTGAATATAAGGCGACGACCTCCTTGTCCACCCACCATCAGCAGCTTGTTGCTTTGCACTGATCTTTTAGAATATGTTAACTATTGAATATAAGGCGACGACCTCCTTGTCCACCTACCATCAGCAGCTTGTTGCTTTGGCACTGATCTTTTTAGAATATGTTAACTATTGAATATAAGGCGACGACCTCCTTGTCCACCCACCACCAGCAGCTTGTTGCTTTGGCAGTGATCTTTTTAGAATATGTTAACTATTGAATATAAGGCGACGACCTCCTTGTCCACCCACCACCAGCAGCTTGTTGCTTTGGCACTGATCTTTTTAGAATATGTTAACTATTGAATATAAGGCGACGACCTCCTTGTCCACCCACCACCAGCAGCTTGTTGCTTTGGCACTGATCTTTTTAGAATATGTTAACTATTCAATATAAGGCGACGACCTCCTTGTCCACCCACCACCAGCAGCTTGTTGCTTTGGCACTGATCTTTTTAGAATATGTTAACTATTCAATATAAGGCGACGACCTCCTTGTCCACCCACCACCAGCAGCTTGTTGCTTTGGCACTGATCTTTTTAGAATATGTTAACTATTGAATATAAGGCGACGACCTCCTTGTCCACCCACCACCAGCAGCTTGTTGCTTTGGCACTGATCTTTTTAGAATATGTTAACTATTCAATATAAGGCGACGACCTCCTTGTCCACCCACCATCAGCAGTTTGTTGCTTTGGCACTGATCTTTTTAGAGTATGTTAACTATTGAATATAAGGCGACGACCTCCTTGTCCACCCACCATCAGCAGCTTGTTGCTTTGGCACTGATCTTTTTAGAATATGTTAACTATTGAATATAAGGCGACGATCTCCTTGTCCACTCACCATCAGCAGTTTTTTGATTTTGCACTGATCTTTTTAGAATATGTTAACTATTGAATATAAGGCGACGACCTCCTTGTCCACCCACCATCAGCAGCTTTTTGGTTTGGCACTGATTTTTTTAGAATATGTTAACTATTGAATATAAGGCGACGACCTCCTTGTCCACCCACCATCAGCAGCTTGTTGCTTTGGCACTGATCTTTTTAGAATATGTTAACTATTGAATATAAGGCGACGACCTCCTTGTCCACCCACCATCAGCAGCTTTTTGCTTTGGCTCTGATCTTTTTAGAATATGTTAACTATTGAATATAAGGCGACGACCTCCTTGTTCACCCACCATCAGCAGCTTTTTGCTTTGGCTCTGATCTTTTTAGAATATGTTAACTATTGAATATAAGGCGACGACCTCCTTGTCCACCCACCACCACCAGCTTGTTGCTTTGGCACTGATCTTTTTAGAATATGTTAACTATTGAATATAAGGCGACGACCTCCTTGTTCACCCACCATCAGCAGCTTTTTGCTTTGGCTCTGATCTTTTTAGGATATGTTAACTATTGAATATAAGGCGACGACCTCCTTGTTCACCCACCATCAGCAGCTTGTTGCTTTGGCTCTGATCTTTTTAGGATATGTTAACTATTGAATATAAGGCGACGACCTCCTTGTCCACCCACCATCAGCAGCTTGTTGCTTTGGCCCTGATCTTGTTAGAATATGTTAACTATTGAACATACGACTCAGATGTTTTGAAGGAAGGTGCCTCAGAAGAATCCTGAGAATACGTTTGGAGCAATGAGAAATAAACAGAGAAATCACAGAACGCACCGACATCAGCAACGTCGTAGATGCGGCAAAGCATAAGATGGAGATGGCTTGGCCATATGCTCCGCATCGACAGCAGTGGCCTTGGACACGCCGATCTCAAATGAACACCACATGGAAAAAGAAAATGAGGCAGACCGACCGACCGACCGACCGACCGACCGACCGACCGACCGACCGACCGACCGACCGACCGACCGACCGACCGACCGACCGACCGACCGACCGACCGACCGACCGACCGACCGACCGACCGACCGACCGACCGACCGACCGACCGACCGACCGACCGACCGACCGACCGACCGACCGACCGACCGACCGACCGACCGACCGACCGACCGACCGACCGACCGACCGACCGACCGACCGACCGACCGACCGACCGAGTGAGTGATTGAGTGAGTGAACGAGTGAGTGATTGAGTGAGTGAACGAGTGAGTGAATATATGGCGCTCGTTGACCGGAAGGTTTATCTAGACATCATTATTAATAGAATCTCGCCGCCACATGCTGTTACCGTCAGGGGTATTAGCACGTTTAACAAATGAACCTTAGCGTCAACAACAGGCTAATCACTTAATGGGTGGTGTTTGGTCAATACAATCGAAGGCTGAAGACATTGCAAGATGTTGTCAGTTATATATATATAGTCCTAGAGTATTGTCTGAAATCAGGTAGACCTTGTATATATATATATATATATATATATATATATATATATATATATATATATATATATATATATATATATATATATATATATATATATATATATACTGCGCCGGTGG
>BSQZ01000053.1:2230000-2265000 GCA_033239005.1 Lamellibrachia satsuma
CCGTCACGGTAGCACTTTTCTGTGCCATCACGGTAGCGCCTTTCTGTGCCGTCACGGTAGCATCTTTCATTCGAACATACAGCAAAGTCACATTATATAAATCATTAACAAAATCATTAACAAGGTGCATTTTAGAACATTGATTTTCGTATTTCTAAGGGTTTCTGACCCGAGTAAGTTTTTTGTTAGAGCGAAGCCTATAACATTTGTGTTTAGTGCAATCATTAGGAATTAAACGGTGATTCTGGAATGACATGCAATTATCGAGCTTCCGTTGTTCTGGTTTTGACAGTCTTCTGGGAAAACTATTATGGTTTCTACACCATAAAGACAGAGAAATGAAGAGCGGTCTCAACATGCAATCATTATATGTGATCGTAGCGTGTTATTTCGCCGAAACGGATGAGACGGGAATGTAATACAGTGCAGTCAGTCTTCCAGGAACTCAATATCTTCTATTGCAAACGTATGTGAACAGAACGCTTTATGCGTGTTAAGCCATTTCAGGATAAACCAACCTTTCATTTCCGGTTCCGGCAATATTCTATTCAAGTCTTGTTCAGACGTGGCGATGGCTTCGGTGCTAGATAAATGAGTGTATTGTATTAATCAATAGTTTGTCAATCAACTAGTTTACTTTATCATCGATATTATTATTTTGTATAAGCTTGTCAATTCATTATAGCAAGTGAAGAATAAGAATAAGGTTCCGATGAGGCGCATTATCCGGCCAAGGAAGAACCGAACAGTAGCAATCGCGAGTAATAATGTCACTAATCTGTGTGACACGGAGCTTTGATGCATGCCTGTTTCACGGTTCAGCAGTGTCACCTGAACCAGTAGCTTGTCACACGGAATGACTGTTTCACGGTTCAGTAGTGTCACCTGAACCAGTAGCTTGTCACACGGAATGACTGTTTCACGGTTCAGTAGTGTCACCTGAACCAGTAGCTTGTCACACGGAATGACTGTTTCACGGTTCAGCAGTGTCACTTGAACCAGAAGCTTGTAACACAGAATTTCATTGTCTTTCAGCTTACCGCATTGTTGTCTCTTTTGGAAGTGGAAAGACCCGCGGCGATTCCATGTACAGCAAGAAGTACATGGATTATAGATCAGATCACTTTCATTATTCCTAACCAAGGTGTGCTTAATTTACCTGGTAGAGGCTTTCGTCAACGTATCACGTCGACTTCATCAGTACCCTGAATGACTTCATCGTACACGTGAGGCTGTTCGTAACTGCCCTCGTGTCTGTTGATGGGTGTTCTAGTTTTCCTGATCTAGACGGCTTCATTGACATGCCGGATTCTTCGGTTGGGTTCATTGTCTATAATTTTATCTCCCTCCCAGTCTATGATGTGGTTTTCAGTTTTCGCATGGTCTGTAAGGGCGGATATATTGATGGTAGACATCAATCTATTGTTTCCACTCCTTGTGTATTTCTCTTTTTTCGTGTTGTCTACGTCCTTTCTGTGTTCCTCCAGTCGAGTTTTTAGTAGTCTTCCTGTCTCCCCAATGTACTCAGCACCACAGTTCTTGCATGGTATTTGGTACACCAGTTCACCCTGTTCTTCTAGCTCTACTTTGTTCTTGGGATGTACCAACAAGCGCCTGATGGTGGTGTGGAGACGCATGGCTGTCGCTACTCCATATTTCTTCAGTACTCGGTGTACTCTCTCTGAGACCCCCTCTACATATGGGATGACTACTTGGCTCCTGTAATTTCTGTCATTTGTTTTTTTCTTTTTCTTCTTGCTGATATCTGTCACCTTGTTCAAGGCCCAGGACGGATAGCCACATACTCTTTGAGCTCCTCTCAAGTGTTCCACCTCTTCCTTCTTGTCTCCCTCCTCTGAAGTTATCGTCTCACTCCTGTTCATAAGGGTTCTGACGACTCCTAACTTCTGATGTTTGGGGTGGTGGGACGCAAAGTTCAAGTATTGGTCGGTGTACGTCTTCTTCCTGTACACCGTAGACTTCACACTGCCATCTTCCTTTCTGGTGAATTTCGCATCCAGGAAGGGCATGCTGTTGTTCTCTTCATCTTCCCGCGTGAAAATGATGCTCCCTGTGGGGTATACAGTGTTCATGTGTTGTTGTAATTTCTTTGCCTTTCCTGTGTGTACCAGGCAAATTACATCGTCCACATATCGTTTCCAGTTTCTCGGTTGGCAATCTACAGGTGCTGTGGCTATTATTTCTGCTCCAGGTCCTCCATGTACAGATTCACAACAATGGGGGATACCAGACTGCCCATGGCTACTCCAAACTTCTGCTGGTAAATTTATCCTCTAAATCTTAAGCATGTCGTCTCCAAGACAAATTTCAACAACTCCATGATGTCGTCTACGTTTAGGTTTGTTCTCTTCTTTAGGGTTTTGTCATTCTTTAGTCTTTTGTGATGATTTCGCACGCTTCTTTGATAGGAGTCTTCGTGAACAGCGACACAACATCATATGACACAAATGATTCTCCTTTTTCCACTCTCACCTTTGTCATTTCTTTCACCAGTTCATGTGAGTTTTCTGTGTGATGTTCTGTTTTTCCAACAAGTGGTTGTAATATGTTGGCCAATTCCCTGGATACTCTGTATGCTATTGTCTATGTGTAGTCGACAATTGGTGTAAGTGACACTCCCTCCTTATGGATTTACCATTCTGGTGAGTTCTGCCTTATACTACTTGGTCGGATCCTTCTTTAACTTCTTTAACTTCTCAGTTAAAGAAGGATCCGATCCAACTACGAACTGCCTCACGTGTACGATGACGTCATTCAGCGTCATCGGTACTGATGAAGTCGACGTGATACGTTGACGAAAGCCTCTACCAGGTAAACTAAACACACCTTGGATATATAAAATGAAAGTTATCTGATTTGAAAATGAACTATCCTGAAGAATGTTCAGTAAAACATGTAAACTATAAAACGTGTTCAGAAATAAACACATGCAACCATGTTGTGTGTTAGTGTGTGTGTGTGTGTGTGTGTGTGTGTAGTGTGTGTGTGTGTGTGTGTGTGTGTGTGTGTGTGTGTGTGTGTGTGTGTGTGTGTGTGAGTGTGTGTGTGTGTGTGTGTGTGTGTGTGTGTGTGTGTGTGTGTGTGTGTGTGTGTGTGTGAGTGTGTGTGTGTGTGTGTGTGTGTGAGTGTGTTTGTGGTGCGTGCGTGTGCGCGCGCGCGTGAACATGCATGTGTGCGTGCGCGCGCATGCGTTTTATGCGTAGGTCTATCGCCCGTGGCGTTTGTGATATGCATGGGCATATTTATGTGTTTGGTTGCGTAAGTGCCAGTTGACGGGCCTGAGTCCCCAGTTCGAAATAACGTCGGCAACTGGCATCGTCACAGCGGCATGCCCTCAAAGCGGCATAACAACGTTAATGAATTATTCACACTCTGGCGACAAAAGGAATGCTTCCTCTCGCTAGCATGCCATGTCTCTCAAACGTTGTTTTCTGTGGGTCGATTGACAATAGTCGGATGTTTGGGCTGCAGATGCAGGGCTGTAGTTTCTTCTGCTGGCGCCACTGAGATGCTAAAGCGAAACAAAAGTCATGATTTTGAGGCAATGCCACCGATTCTCCTATGTCGTCGCAATTCTCAATAAATCTTGCTCGCCAATTACGTTTTTCCAATACGCTTCTCGGTTACAATCGATATGCTGCTAGAGATCCGTGCATGCCGGTATATGTGGCATTGTTGGTGTGCACACACACATATGTGAAATTTCCCAGGCGCGGTTGACTGTAGCCATTAGCCCCGTAATCGAGGCAAGTTGTTACACCACATGGGACACGTTGTTACATCACACGGGGCACGTTGTTACGTCACACAGGGCACGTTGTTACATCACACAGGGCACGTTGTTACAGCAAAGAACGTGTCCATCGCAAAGCAAGTGTCACTAGTACATGTTACTGTTATTACATTAATTGGATTATACACACAGATACATCTTACACACATTGCGCATAACGATGTGGGTGCTCACAGCTTCATATATTAAGGTTTTCCTTTGTAATTACCAAAATGGTCACATTCTCCAGATTCTTACATAACAAATAACTGTGAGTAGAATATAAATTATTGATTGGAATATGAAATAGTGACTGGCAGTATATATTTAATATGAATTCTACTTAATACGCACACATACACAATCACGCACACACGCACGAACGTCAATGAATTGTGCAATAATTATTGATTATTGAAATAGGGCTCTGCCATAGAGATATTATATTGCCATCCAATGCAAAACATCCAGATGACAAGTGGACAATCATTGGCTTATCGAAAGTCAACATTTTATTTATCCATGCACCCTTCTGAGATATTTGTCGTTTTGTTTTTAAAAGTGGTCACGCTGATAGAATATACTGTACTGATTATAAACCAGTACGGTAGGCTTCACATGTGAAACAAAGCGTTCACACGTCGTGGTTAAATAATTTAGTTTTTTCAATCATTGTCAAACGTGTCGTGTTTTCCCAAACAAACTCCAGGGGCGTTACAAGTTCACATGGGGAGTCATATGTATCCAACAGAGAGGGTGCCACAAGTATTATGCACAAAGCATTGTCTACATATTCAATTGTTTCATAAAATAAGACAAACGTAAGTAAGACACACACACGTAAATAAGTAAAGTAAGACACGCACACACACACACGCACACGCACACGCACACGCACACGAACACGCACACGCACACACACACACACACACACTTCCTGGGTTAATTATATATTTTAAAATATTCAATTTTGAGAATGTTCCATGAATATTGTGAATTATGAAAAGCACAGTCACATGTCAAAATTTATGAGAAGTCAAAATTTGTGAAAAGTGCAGTCACATGTCGAAGTCTAAATTGATGTCAGATAAGCGCAGTCAAATGTTGAGATCAAGTGTGATCATTCCCAGTATTTATGCAAACTTTTATGCAGAGTAAGAGGAAGATTGACGGGCACATAATGCTACCTAACCTTACACATTTCTCAGGTCAATTAAATAAGCAATTAATGTTATTCAATCAACTATTAAATTATGTGTTGGTAGAAATGTTGACACTTCTAAACCGGTTCTAAAAGCACCAGACATATCACAGAAATGTGTTTTGTAACTTTATTGGAAATATATTTGCTCAAACAACATTTACATGCCAAGACATTTATTCATGGGACATTTGATCACATTTTAAAAGTTGTAGATACTTATAAAAAAATCTGAAAAGGTTGAAAAGCTGTGGTTGACGATTTACAGATGTGGGTTTCCCTCCTATATTGAAACCGGGCAACTACATACATAATTTCTATGCACCAAGCTGTTATTTATTCAGCGTTTTATATTGAATCATTAGGTTTCCCCGTTACACACTGGCATTTAAATGTGTATACATTATTTGTTCTGCATCACTAGAATTGGCATGCTTTTGTTTTAGTTAGCACTGTACAAAGATCCTAAATTGAAGCTACATCAGTCAGTACCGTTCTCCACATCTCCCCATTAACGGTAATCTCCTCATTAACGGTAATAATGTACACACGAACAAACTACAGATGCATAGGTCTAATGGCCCAATAGGCCCACTTGGCTGCAAGTTGCCAGCCCCAAATGTTTACTTTAAACAGATTTGCTTAAGCCACAGTTAACCATCAACTCATCACCCTGTCAGAGGTCATTCTAGGCCTTACTTCCATTTGACCGATGCCTGAAGTACCAGCTCACCCCCGTTTTTACAGTGCATTTGTGCTCAGTTATGATCTCCCTCCTATTCAAACATGCCTGAACCTAATCTCTCACTAGTGACTAGAATAGTGATTGCAGGCCTTCTGAAAACACCTGGATGACATGGCTGTGAACTATCCAGTAAAATCATCTGTTAAATCAGCACTTAATTGAGAGTTAATTGGGAATTTGTCAATTAAATGAAATTAGCCCCTTTTTGGAAAGTTAATTAATTAAATTAAATTAGCCTTTCTGAAAAAGTAAATCAATTAAATGAAATTGACTTGAGTTAATGTGTGTATGTGTGTGTGTGTGTGCGTGCGTGCGTGCGTGCGTGCGTGCGTGCGTGCGTGTGTGTGTGTGTGTGTTCCACCACAACAAAAAGAGTAATTGGCTTGCTAACTCTGCATTGTTTCAGTGGGCAGATATCTTCTGAAACCATAACATGTTCTGCTTACAAGTCTTCATGTTGTTTGAACAAGGGCTTAGCGACTGTCTGTACATTGTCTACTGCTCTCTGGCTGTTACCAACTGACCACTCGTAAGGTGATTTGGTAACACATTTATAGTTAGAATAAGATTATGTTTCAATCAAATCAGAGAATTGCACAATACGTAATATATTATTAGATTTGAACCCCCGATCTGAAAAGTGTGGACCCCAATAATTTGAAGATAATATTATAATGGTTTAAAAAATGTGAACCCCCTTTTTAAAGAAATGTGAAACAGCTTCTCAAAAGCGTGAAACCCTCCCCCAATATTTTTTAGCATTTTTAATAAACGTGAGCTCCCTTTCCAAAAAAGTGAACCCCCTTCTCAAAAACGTGTACTTCCCAATAACTTGAAGATAATATTATTTTCATAAAAGTGAACGCCGTTTTCCAAAAAGGTGAACCCCTTCTCAAACGCGTCAACACCCCAATAATATGAAGATAATAGTATTTTCATAAATGTGTACCCCCTCTTTTAAAAAAAATGTGAACCCCCTTCTCAAAAGCATAACACCTCCCCTCTAAAGCATGAACCCTCTTAAAACGCATGAACCCACAAATACTATGAAAATGCTATCATTATTTTTATATTATTGAAGGTTCACGCTTTTGAGGAGGGGATAAGGGATCCACGATAAGGAGTTCACATAAAAAATTGGGGGTTAATATTTTTTGGAAAAGGGAGGGTTCACAAAAGGGGGGCTCATGTGAACCCCCTGAACCCCACTGGCTACGGGCCTGGATTGTTACTCCACATGTGTGCTATGTTTTCGTAAAACTACTCTGTAGCAACCTGCCCCTGTATACAACTAGCCCCGGTCTCCCCCACGTGGCCGCAGAATTGTCATAGCCCAGCGTCTGACACCACTGAGTGTAATTTTAGTGCAGTAGGCGACTGCGGTTCGTCAGGGCATCTCATAATTTACCACGGATGCTGCAGTGGTCTGTGGCGCTTCTCCACATTAGCACCAAAAAACAGCCATGTGGCATAGACGTTCAAAAAAAACAACGAGAATCGGACGGATTCAACCGGGCGTAACTGTGGGTAGCTGTAGCAAAAGAAAAACAAGTGTCGACTGTGATATCTATTATCGCCCACATTCTATGGCACGTGCGTCATTGTGGCGTACTGCAATAACTCTTGAAACAGCGTGCGGGCTTTTGTATAAGTAAAAGCCGCCAGTGGGCGAAATAGACTTGATCAAAGCGGAAAGGAAATTCTTTATGCCAGCCGTGTACCGGAAACTTGAATATCGATGATTCCAAAAATATCAAGTAAGTAAGAAATGCAATACCGCAGTTGCCACCACACAAGAAAACATTGTATAAATAATGTACACAATATCAAAAAGCTACCTGCATGATACGGATTTCGAGGCAATAATGTTCTAACAGCAATGGATATATGTAACAAAAAGGAAACGACAAACTAAGCGGTTTACTGGCAGTGGAGAAATGTTAAGCAAGTTTAATTGGCTGTAGTTGACAGACGGTTGAAGTTCGTTGGTTTGGCATCTCGATACATTAAAATTTGAGTAGGTCCGTCGACTGATGTCATGCGATGTCGATCAGTCGATGCCTTTCGAAGTTGTTAAATGGTATGTTGTTAAACGACGTTCCTAAGATTTACATCGGCGTTATGCCGTTCGAACACTGCAAAGCGCTTGAAACCAAACTTGGACAGAACATCAACGAAAACGGAACGTAAAATATTCTCATTAGTAACATTGCGTATGTGTGAAAGCCTTTACAAAATTCGCATTTTTGTTGGAATTGTAACTCCGATTTATTAGACAAAAACCATTACGGTTCACGTCTAGTATACTAGCTACATTGCATGTATATATGAGCTACTGAAATGCGAACATTCCGTAGTATTACGTTCCTTGGATGTCACGCCAAAACTTATTAGCTACAGTGTATGCAAACAATACTTTACATTGATGGAACACCCCGGTGTATGGCCAGTAGGGGTAATGCTGATGTTCAATTAGGTGTAATGTTATTACCTATGTGACATGTCCAATAGCACAGCTCGTTGCTGGCAATGTATGGCGATGTAAGAGCGAGCGTGCGTGCGTGCGTGCGTGTGTGCGTTTGTGTTTGTGTGTGTGTGTGTGTGTGTGTGTGTGTGTTTGTGTGTGTGTGTGTGTGTGTGTGTGTGTGTGTGTGTGTGTGTGTGTGTGTGTGTGTGTGTGTGTGTGTGTGTGTGTGTGTGTGTGTGTGTGTGTGTGTGTGTGTGTGTGTGTGTGTGTGTGTGTGTGTGTGTGTGTGTGTGTGTGTGTGTGTGTGTGTGTGTGTGTGTGTGTGTGTGTGTGTGTGTGTGTGTGTGTGTGTGTGTGTGTGTGTGTGTGTGTGCGTGTATGTTCATCCAGAGATTACACGGTTAAACATACGTCGGTGAACGTTGAGTGGATATCAACACAGCCATTGTGTAATTAGGTTAATGTAATAATTACCTATTTGACATGTCTAATATCGTAACACGTTGCTGACAAGGTATGACAATATAGAAGTATATATGCATACATGCGTGCGTGTGTACGTTATGCGTGTATGTGTGGTCCGTACGTGAGGGCGCGCGTGCGTGCGTACGTGAGTGCGGGCATGTATGTGTACGTCAGTATGGTTGGATTCTTTGGGACGATGGTTTTATTTGAATATTTAATTCCTCACTAGACATGATTTCAAACACAAGCTAGTTGGATTTTTGTTAAAAACAATGCCTTAACATTACTCATTTGCTACCAATATGTTACAGCAGCAACAATGACATAGCAATGATATTAATTGTGCTGTCCATATTCGTTGGTCTGGTGCCACTGGCTTCTCGGCTTCACGTCGTGTCAATGCATATCATATATCATAAAAATAAATAGGATTTGTATCATTCTGAAGCTGTTCACTGCTTTGGAGGGCGTGGCAGATCGAAGTAATGCAAACATACAAGACAAAAGTCGTAAAACTCGATTCGGCGTGCTTGATTACCCACTATCGTGTAATAGGTATTGTATGGGATTTTGAATGATAGAAACGTGTCCTATCTGCATTTTGTGGGTGTTGAGCGGAGGCAATGTGAGAAAGTGGACCCCGTGCGATCGTGCAATGTGATAAAGTGGACCCCGTGCGATCGTGCAATGTGAGAAAGTGGACCCCGTGCGATCGTGCAATGTGAGAAAGTGGACCCCGTGCGATCGTGCAATGTGATAAAGTGGACCCCGCGCGATCGTGCAATGTGAGAAAGTGGACCCCGTGCTATCGTGCAATGTGAGAAAGTGGACCACGTGCGATCGTGCAATGTGAGAATGTTGACTCCGTGCGATCGTGCAATGTGATAAAGTGGACCCGTGCGATCGTGCAATGTGATAAAGTGGACCACGTGCAATCGTGCAATGTGAGAAATTGGACCACGTGCGATTGTGCAATGTGAGAAAGTGGACCCAGTGCGATCGTGCAATGTGAGAAAGTGGACCCCGTGCGATCGTGCAATGTGAGAAAGTGGACCCCGTGCGATCGTGCAATGTGAGAAAGTGGACCCCGTGCGATCGTGCAATGTGAGAAAGTGGACCCCGTGCGATCGTGCATTCTCGATGGCGGTCAATGTCTTGTGGCTGTTGTTGCCATCCATTAGTATTATTTGTGGAACCTCCTTCGAAGCATTTGTGAACTCGTAAAAGTGTTCCAGCCACTTCACAAACAGGGCGGCATCGGTCCAACCATTTGGGCTCGCATAGCCGACTGATTGCGGCGGTGTTCCGTGCAATAGTGCTGCTACCATCCGCTTGCGAGGGAATACGAACATGGGCGGTAATAATGCACCTGCATCATTGCACGTACAACGTGACAGTCGCCTTCCTTCTCCACATCGTGGCATTCTGTTACGGCAGCATAACGAGTATAGCGTCTGGCGGAATAACGACCAACACATTTAGCATTTGTCGAGCGTGAAAATACGGCTGACTGTGGCCGCAGCAGCTCGCGCGTTGTTTAGCATTTAATAAAGCAATTGCGTCAGCCGGTGCTCGACTTTGGTATTTCCGTACGTCAGGAATAAATTTTTGGTCGGATGCAAGAAATATCGGTCTTTGGCATATTCAATCTTGCTGTAAGTATTCAGCGCGAACAACAATGACTCGACAGCGATGAATACCTAAGCTGATTCGGTCTTTGTCGGGTGTGCAATAAGACGCGATGCCGCGCGTCAAACGTTTCTTGTTGCCGGCGGCTTTGGCAGAGCACGTCGAACGTCACAGCGCGCGGGTGGCGAACGGCGTTAAATGGCAGTGCGCGGAGCAGCACCACCAGTGAGACGTCGGAGCGGCCGAGTGGAACGTTAGTCTGCCGTAGGTCGTTGAACAAGACTAGGTCAATTGTTCCATTTCAAAGGGATAGCGTCGTTGAAAAGAAAGCAGTACGCGAAGTTGAACCACCGGCGCGATGGAACGTCGTAGCAGACAGGTGGGATGTTAGTCTGTCGTAAGTGTGTGAACAGGATTGGTTCAATTGGCCAATTTCAAAGAAACTACGTCGTTGAAAAGTGTCTGCAAAACTAATGTATTTCGCTGAAACATGCGGAAGGTTTTTGTTGATTACGTGGCTTTCACCACATCACTGCTTCAAAAGCATCCACTTAACGTGCGTTGACGGAATAAGTGTGCGTGGGTGCGCCTTTTGTTTCTGTAGATCATGTGCAATTGACATGGTCGGTGGCTGACGTTCTTATGTTCGACGAGCTAGCATTCACCGAATCAGTGCATAATTAACTACCAGCAGAATTTCGAAGGAAGTTTCACAATATGACACACGTGCATGTTAGACCATCAAGGAACATATTTACTCCGGACAACAAGCTTTTTAAGAACACGCCGCTTCCAGCTGCAATTTTGTGCGAGTTTCCGTTACCGCGGATGGACAGTCACTACATGGACTACATTCATTATATCAAGTGAAGTCGACGTTGTTCAAGAATCGGGCGCCATTGTTGTTCAATCGGAATAGCTACACTGATTTGTTTGTACCACACACGGGACGTATCCTTTCACGTAGTGCATATCAATGAGATTTTGTATAGCAGCCCGTTTTACAAGCGGATGTCGAAAAGGTGACATTTATGTGTGCTGGCGTTGATATATCATCAAACGAGTTCCACTTTAAACCCGATGTAAAATCAACGAAGTTGATATCATACAAGACTATATCAGCAATCGCGATCACGACCCGATCGAACTGTCGTTATGGCCGACATGACGCTACTTCAGAATACTAATTTTATCGAAGACAACGCCACCTGGCAAGGACTTGATTTAAACGCCAGCGACCTGTTCAGCCTTCCGCAAGACAGCGGGTTTATCGCGGTACAGTTGGCCGTGCGTTACCTACATATATACTACGTGCCAATCGTGTCTCTGTTCGGGATCGCCTGTAATGCGTTCGGAGCAGCCGTGTTAGGATATCGGTGTCGCCCGACTTCAGCAGTCCGCTACATGTCCGGCTTACTCGTAGTCGACTCTTTGTTTCTTAGTTCGCTCTTTTATCTTTGGCTCGTGGAGTTGAACGTGCCTCTGTATCGAATGACAGGCTGGTGTCAGTTGACGACGTTCGTGCACGACGCGTCAGACTTTATGGGGCGCTGGTACGTTGTGTTTCTTGCCGTGGACTGCTACGTTTCCGCGGCGCATCCTCGGACCGCTGTCGCCTACTGCACGCCACTAGTGTCCTCGGTCGTCATCGGTGTTGTCACTGTCATCGCCATCGTCGTATACATCAACATGTGTCTTACCATTGGCGTCGCAACCATCGGTCCCAAAATCATTTGCGCGCCGCTGCAGCAGTTTGCGTCTGCGCTCAGCGATCTCGGCAAAGTGGATGTGTTCGTAAACAAACTGATACCGTTCAGTGCCATGTTGGTTCTCTTCAGCGCCACGTCGGCGGTATCCGTTCGCCAGCGTCGACTTCGGCGTCGACGGCAAACACAGGAATTTTCTCAGGCTGACGAGATCCATCTGCGGGACTTGAACGAGACTGCTGGCGCCATGGCCCAGGTGTGCGCGTACGTTGTGTGCGCTCTGCCGGGCGAGATCGTCGCGTCGTACGAAGTGCTACGTCAGATTGGCAACATGGTCACCCAACGGTCTCTAGAACACTTCCTCTTGCAACAGATCCTCTCCTACCCTCAGTACACACGTCAGGGCCTGAATATTGTACTTCTAGCCGTCTTCTGGCCGCGCTTTGCCAAGGCCTGCCGGCGATTGATCATCGACACCTTACGGCTGATCCCGTGCGGGGGCCAGAAGGAAGCACGGCTCCAGACTGAACAAATCCTGCACGGACCTCTTGAACTGACCGTGTCTGACCGGGAGAACGCTTCGTTGACGGCGGTACATTCTAAGCACATCTCTACGGGTATTGACGGGACTGTGCTCGTGGACGTGTTAGTACGTTGACATTGGTTTGGTTACATATGTATATATATATTATATGTACGAGCGAGCGTGCGTGTGTGTATGTGTGCGTGAGTTTGTGTGTGCGCGGGTGCGTGCGTGTGTGTGTGTGTGTGTTTGTGTGTGTGTGTGTGTGTGTGTGTGTGTGTGTGTGTGTGTGTGTGTGCGTGCGTGTGTATGTGTGTGCGTGTGTGCGTGTGTACGCATCGTCGTGTATTGTTCAAATATTTTATACCACTGTCTATAGCCACGTACTTATTTCTATACCCGAAGCAAATCGGAGTTAACGAAATTGTCCAAGATTTGAGTGTGCGACTGTGCGTGTGTGCGCGCGCGACTGTGTATGTATGCGTGTGTGCACGTGGTTTGCGTTTGTGAGTGATTGAGTTAATGAGCTAAAGAGCGTGCATGTCTGCATGCGTGCATGTCTGCATGCGTGCATGCGTGTGTGTTTACTATTCCAATATATGATTACATATGCGTAAGGAACCGCATCGTCTCTATGTTTGACATAAACTCCTTGCGACCCAATCAACAGTTAGCCAATCACATAACTATTAATTCGTTTTCGTCCAGTGGCCTTCTTTTTCTTCTTCTTCTTCTTTTCTTCTTTTTCTTCTTCTTCTTCTTCTTCTTCTTCTTCTTCTTCTTGACCGGGACTGTCGTAGAGGTTCACAGTCTTCGTCAGCTTTGTCATCGTAGTCCGCTGTGCGTAGTAGGGCCAGTAGGCCTTTCAAGCAAGGGAGTCCACTTGTTGTCTCAAATATTCGTTTGTCTTGTGTTCAATGTACGAAATACAGAGGAGTCTCCTGGAGCATTTATTTTCAAACGTTTGTTCGCGTCTCTCTGTCTCTGCTGTCAGAGTCCAGCTCTCGCATCCGTGGAGGACGACGGATAAAGCATATGCTCTGTAGAGTTTAAGCTTGGTCTTTGAAGTTGATGTCAAGTCTTGACATTGCAAATATCGCCATTGCAATCCTAATTTTGATGTCCTTTGTTGAGGTGCCATCTTTGCGTAACCCCAATTTATTTGAAAGAGTCTACTTCCTCAAGTTTCTTACCGTTCATCATGATGTTAATGTGATGTCCTGGTCGGCAGTGTTTACAAGTACTTTACTTTTCTCTTAGCTGACTTCCACCCCATAAGCTCTTGCATTTTCTTCCAGTCTGGTAGTGAGGTCTTGTAATTTACTCTCTCTGCTTCCCATAAGATCAATATCGTCAGCAAACCGAAGATTACAAATTGGCCTTCCACCAGTAGTGGTGTTGAAGTCTTTGAGGTTCTCCTGCATTATGTTCTCGAGGAATATGTTGAAGAGAACAGTCGAGAGTGGGCACCCCTCACGACCTCCTCCAGTTTTCCTGAACATTCTCTAAGTCGGTTATTTAGAAGGACAGCACTCTTTGAGTTGGCGTATAATGATTGTATACCTTGTATCAGAATTTCGTCGAATTTGTTTTTTCTCATGACATGCCATAAGCCGTCGTGTCAGATACGGTCAAAATCCTTTTAAAAGTCAGTGAAATTGTGGATCAGGTCTTCTTGTTGAAGCAGGTGTTTTTCTATGATCAATCTTACATTGAAGTTCTGCTCCGTGGTGTTAAATCCAGGTTGTTCTTCAATAAGTATTTCTTCTGCTTTTCCTTGTTTTCCTTGTTTTCCTTGTTTTCTTTGCTTCTTTGACTGATAAGGCTGATGGTTCTGTAACGTTTGCAATCTTAGATTTCCAATTTGGGGGAGTGGAATGATCATTGATTGAATCGATTCTTTGGGCCATTCCTTTATTTTCCATATCCTCTAGCATAGTGTTGTAAGAACCGTTATAATTTCAGGGCCGCCGTGTTTGAGGAACTCTGTTGGAATGTTGTCGATGCGAGGGGACTCCTCCACTACTTTTTCATCACTGGCATCTCGTCTGTTTCATCAACACTGCTGGTTTTGCTTTCGATCATACTGGTGTTAGGTTTCAGTTCGTAATTGTTGAGCTCTTGGAAATGCTCGGTCCATCGTGAAAGAATGGCCGCGTTGTCAGTTAGCAGTTCTTATTATCAGTAACTGTAGCCTTGTGTTTTTGTTTTCTTGTAGGCTTCTTCAGTGTATCAAAGGCTTTCTTGCTGTTATCCTCTATATCCTATTGCCTCTCTCAATGTAGTCACATTGCTCTGAGATCCACGTCTCTTTTGCTTTTATAATCTACGTTCTGATGGTGCGATTGACAATGCGGTATTGTTCCATTATTTCAGGGTTGGAGTTCTTTGTCTTCTGTATGTTTCTCCTTATATCGCAGAGATCCAGGATGTCTTTGGTAATCCACGGTTGGATCTTTTTAATATACTTGTCAAGTACTCTGGCTACCTACTGCACAACTCCCTCGGTGTTGTCGATGAGGACGTTTGTGTCTTCTTCGAAAAGATTTAGAGCTGCAAATTTGCCGCCTATTGTAGCCTCGACAATTTCAGATTGTCATTTCGCTGAAGCTAGCCAGTGATGGAAGCTGAAAGCGTAGGTGACAAGCACAACTACCCACTACCACACTTGACCCGTCACTAAAACCTGCACTGAAAGCAGCACCAGCCAACCTTCTGACACACGTCAATTAAAGTACTGAAACCGTCGAACAATGACAGTGTCTACATCCTGTTCAATAGAGTGTAGAGGTCTAAATATAGCTAGCGTTCTTGAATATGTGGCGGAATTGTCATCCATATAACACTATCAATCTTGCAACACTGCGCATAAGCCACCACACTGCCGGTCAGGTTGTCATCTTTTCGACCGAGAATTCCCTATAGGGAATGGCAGCTGGGATGGTAATTGGTCATGAAGCCCTTCCCGCTGCGAATTCATCTTCGATTGCTGCCACATCCACGCTCCTCGTCAAGACGTCCCTCGTTCAAATACATTCCCAAACCACCGCAATCTTGTATCTCTGAGTTCATCTAATATGGACAACACATTCATCTTCTTTCCTACGTCTTCATTTCATCAATTTATCCTAGCATTCTCGTCTATGTTCTCTCAGGTATCCGTTCTTCATTCTTTAGTATGGCACACATTTCTACATCATACACTCTATGTCATGACAAGTCTCACCGTGGTCTAACATCATCACATATTTATCGTATTTAAACCACAAAAGAATGACATATATGCAAGTCTCAGTATGACACTATGTTCACGAAAATGGAGACATAGAAACAAATCACAGCAAGTTCCGCGGTCGTAGCTCCTCGCGCAGAGAACATGCTTGTGAAAACCGATCGCGGCCGTAAAAGGAAGCTGGCGTTTGGTAAATGCCGCTCGGCAAACACCGGCTGATAATTAGTCGTCATTTGTTATCGCTCTTATCGGCCGACAATCAACGTTGCACACAGCTGAATAACACGTGTCCCAAGTACATACGCTTAGCAGTCACTGTAATCACGGCGATGCCGTTTTCGTCAATACTGGGTTAGGAAACACAACGGTTGTTTTCTAGAATCCGGGCCCAACTCAATTTTGCCGCTATTGACACGTAGTGTGTATAGTCACCACGCACAATGTGTGCATAATGCATATTTTTGTATCGAACATGTAAATTATGAAACATGTTGTGCGTAAAAACACATTTAATCTCCTTTTTCGAGGCTTGAATTTGCATATTTATTTTGCTCTTAGCTGCGCCATCTTGCGAATAAAAGGGGCAAGATGGAGCACGATGCATATCGGCGGTCGAATTCTCGTATTTAGCATGCATTGAGGGCCACCTTGCACCGTTTATTCACTGCTAAAAGCGAGATGAATATGCGAATTCGAGCGCCGACTTTGCGTGTTAATAAAGGCGAAATTTATATGGACCCGGTATCACTGTGAATGTCGAGATGGCCGAACGAACGGCGCCGCGGTGACCGAGACCTCCCGTGCAGTCGACGGAACCGACAACACTGGCGCCGGACAACGGAACAGAAGTTCGGGAGGTCAACATGAACGTAATTAGCACGAGAACCTGACAAATTGACACAGGGAACGACGAGGGATCTTCTTCCAGGAAGAATGACGAGAATGATCAATGGGCAGCGCAGCGTATACTTTGTCGTCCGTTGTCAAAAGGGTAGATTAACTAATATTGTCATTCGCCTATTTTGGTTCTGATTTGTTAAAGTGTTTTAATAGGCGGATTTTAGAAAGCAATTGCGATGATAACAAACAACACCAATTATTGACGTCTTTATTTGAAAAGAAGAGAAGAGTGAGTGAAGAGTGAGTGAGAGAGTGAGTGAGTGAGTGAGTGATTGAGTGAGTGTGTGAGCTAATTAAAAAAGGAGAGTAGAACAACACGATAAAGTTAGCGTAAAATTAATATAAATTAAACGGAATGACAACACATCTTCATAGATAGAAACATGAAAATTCTGTAACGTCAGATAAAACACCATCGTCTCATTTTGACCGAGAGTGCGAAATGCGAAATTGCCGCTCTGATGTTCGTCCGTCGTGACGCCCTGTTCAACGCGTCTTACTCGTCGACTTCTGTAAGTTTTACGGCCCTCGTCACCACGTCCATCATTCTGATGTTTTTTCTTCCCCGTCTACGTTTGCCATCCATTGGAGTCACCCATCCATGCCTTCTTTTCTTCTTTTCCAGTGTCTTCGTCCCTACGTAGGGCGTGCCCGAACCGGCGCAGTCTGATTCTTTTCAGTTGATCGTTAATATACACCACAAACTTTTCTTATTTCTGTATTTGTATTCTCTCTATCAAATATATCACCGCCATCTATCTCGGCTTGTGTGTATGACCTTAACTACAAGCGGTTTAGACGATGAGCTTCTGCATCACTGACGACATGGACAAGTCTATGAATTTCAATATATTAAAATGTCTTCTTAACAACCCTAAAACTTTGTTATCACTTCTGTCCGTTTCGGAAATCATCTTTTGCCTTCTTCAGGAACAGCATTCTGGGAACTTTGTTCTTCCTCTTCTTGCCAGATGGCTTGGCGAGAAAGCTGTCACGATCACTGGCAGACTTTTCTTTTGTGATCTACCGTAGGCAAGACGTCACACCACATAAATACCAATAACACCAATCAGCACTTGGCTAATTAAATTACTTCCATTATGAGCGAACAAGATAATATATGCCTATCAAGCTATGTACTGCCATTTTACACAGAAACCCCCATCAACGAAGCGCTGAGTGTAATCAAGAAACTATTAGGGCAAGATATATAATGGCGATGGTAGAGTTCATTGTCGCAATTACATACTTTACTTTCAGGGGTATGAGTTACAAGCGAACGTTTTTGAACGGCGATGGGGATTACAGCATAGACGCAATAGGCAAAAACGTTAGCGTACGAAGAATATAGCGGTAAATCCCTGCCTTTCCTGGATACACCAGTGATACGGAAGGAGGATAGAACAGCGGCACTCCTAGTGTATCGGAGAATACTCACACCGAGTAGACCAGTGTCTGAACTTTAGTTTTTACCGTCCACTACATTAGAAACTGGGTATCATCATGACATTATTTGATATGCGCTACAACCTCGTATCAGAACCGGAAGACACAGAGAAAGACGATATGCGCATTACATTACGAAGGTATTGCAACAATGGGGGTAACTAAATAGGGCCATACAAATGTTATAAGGGAAAGACCGGGAGGGCGCAAAGGAAACACAGCGGATGCTAGTGCTTACGACTGACGTTACATTGATCAGAGTAGACATCCCGGCGTGTATACTGTTCAATTAGTTGTAATGCAATTACCTGTGTAGCATGTTCAATAGCACAGCTCGACAAGGTTTTGCAAAATAGGAGCGTGTGGGTATGTATGCGTACCTGTGTGCACGCGTATGTATGTTACGGCCCGCGAGGGATATGCGTGTATGTGTATGTATATGCGTGGGTGTGTATTCGCGCGCGCGCGTGCGTGCGTGTGTGTGTGTGGTCCGTGCGTGCGGGCGTGCGTGCGGGAATATATGTGTGCGTCAGTATATTTAGATTCTTTGATACGATGGCTTTACTTGAATATTTTCTTACACACTACACATGATTTCAAACGCCAACTAATAACATTGCACATCAATGCCACTAAAAATATTAATTTGCTACCAATATATTTAAGCAGCAACACACCACAGAGCAGTGTTCGTTGGGACTACACGCAGTTGTTAATAATGATATTTATTGCGCTGTCGATACTCGAACAAACCTGGGTGGTTCTCTGCTACCTCAGCATAACGACTGCAGTGTCTGGCGGAATAACGACAAACATATTTACCATTTGTCGAGCGTGAAATACGGCTAACTGTGGCCGCAGCAGCTCGCGCGGTGTTTATAATTTACTAATTATGATAGCCGGTGTTCTACTAAATAACTTAGTCAATTGTTTATTGGCGTGATGAATATTCCGTACGCAAAGAATTAATTTCTGGTCGGAAGCGACATATACCATTATTAGGCAGATTCATTCTTGCTCTAAGCATTCAGCAAGAATAACAGCCACTCGACAGTGATGAATGCCTCAGCTAATTGGGTCTTGATCGTATAAAATAAGATGCGGTGTCGCGCGCCACACTTTTCTTTCAGAGCACATCGAACGTCGGAGCGCGCGGGTGGCGAACGGCGTTAAACGGCAGTGCACGTAGCAGCACCACCAGCGTGGTGAGACGTCGGAGCGGCCGAGTGGAACGTTAGTCTGCCGTAGGTCTTTGAGCAAGGGTAGTTCAATTGTTCCATTTCAAAGGGACAACGTCGTTGAAAAGAAAACAGTACGCGAAGTTGAACCACCGGCGTGATGGAACGTCGTAGCAGACAGGAGGGACGTTAGTCTGTCGTAAGTGTGTGAACAGGATTGGTTCAATTGGCCAATCTCAAAGAGACTACGTCATTGAAAAGTGTCTGCAAAGGTAATGTATTTCGCTGAAACATACGGAAGGTTTTTTGTTGATTACGTGGCTTTCACCACATCACAGCTTCAAAAGCATCCACTTAACTTGCGTTGACGGAATAAGTGTGCGCGGGTGCGCCTTTTCTTTCTGTAGACAATGTGCAATTTTATGCGAGCATCCGATACCGCAATTGGGCAGTTGCTGTGTGGTATACACTCTAACTCACTTCGGTGGACAAAGCTAACGAACGTCGATGGTGCATTTATGTACTCATAACATTACAGGCTTCATCAAATCAGTTTAAGTTATGCCACATACGGATTATACCAGAACATGTACTTTCACGCAACGTGCACTTCAACGACCTATTGTGTAACAACCCGTCGAAAAGGTGATATTTAGTTGTGCTGAATTTGATATATCATCATCAAAGGCTCTATTGACCCCACGTACAAACAGTACAAACAACAACGTTGATATAATTCAAGACTATTCCAATACTCGCGGTCAGGACCAAACGTAACTATCGCTATGACTAACAAGTCGCCACTTCAGACTACGTATCTCATCGAAGACAACGCCACCTGGCAACGACTTGATTTCAACGCCAGCGACCAGTTCAGCCTTCCGCAAGACAACGGGTTTATCGCGGTACAGTTGGCCGTGCGTTACCTTCATATATACTACGTGCCAATCGTGTCTCTGTTCGGGATCGCCTGTAACGCTTTCGGAGCAGCCGTGTTGGGATATCGGTGTCGCCCGACTTCAGCAGTCCGCTACGTGTCCGGCTTACTCGTAGCCGACTCTTTGTTCCTTAGTTCGCTCTTTTATCTTTGGCTCGTGGAGTTGAACATGCCTCTGTATCGCATGGCAGGCTGGTGTCAGTTGACGACGTTCGTGCACGACACGTCAGACTTCATGGCGCGCTTGTACGTTGTGTGTCTTGCCGTGGACTGCTACGTTTACGCGGCGCATCCTCGGACGGCTGTCGCCTACTGCACGCCAGTAGTGTCCTCGGTCGTCATCGGTGTTGTAACTGTCATCGCCATCGTCGTATACTTCAACACGTGCCTTACCATTGGCGTCGCAATCATCGGTCCCAAAGTCATTTGCGCGCCGCTGCAGCAGTTTGCGTCTACGCTCAGCGATCTCGGCAAAGTGGATGTGTTTGTTAACAAACTGATACCGTTCAGTGCCATGTTGGTTCTCTTCGGCGCCACGTCGGCGGTATCCGTTCGCCAGCGTCGACTTCAGCGTCGACGGCAAACACAAGAATTTTCTCAGGCCGACGAGATCCATCTGCGGGACTTGAACGAGACTGCTGGCGCTATGGCCCAGGTGTGCGCGTACGTCGTGTGCGCTCTGCCGGGCGAGATCGTCGCATCGTACGAAGTGCTACGTCAGATTGTCAGCATGGTCACCCAATGGTCTCTAGAACACTTCCTCTTGCAACATATCCTCTGCTACCCTCAGTACACACGTCAGGGCCTGAATGTTGTACTTCTAGCCGTCTTCTGGCCGCGCTTTACAAAGACCTGCCGGCGGCTGATCCTCGACACCATACGGCTGATCCCGTGCAGGCGCCAGAAGGAAGCACGGCTACAGACAGAACATATCCTGCCCAGACCTCTTGAACTGATCCCCGTGTCTAACCGGGAGAACGCTTCGCTGACGGCGGAACTTTCCGAGCACATCTCTACGGGTATTGATGGGATTGTGCTCGTGGACATGTTAGTACGTTGACATTTGTATGATTAAATATGTATGTATTATATGAACAGTTGTGAATGTGTGTGTGTGTGTGTGTGTGTGTGTGTGTGTGTGTGTGTGTGTGTGTGTGTGTGTGTGTGTGTGTGTGTGTGTGTGTGTGTGTGTGCGCGCGCGCATACGTGTGACCGAGCGAGCCAGCGAGCGAACGAGCGTGCGTGCGTTGGTGCATGTGTTTGTTACATTGATCCGAGTATACAACACGGCCTTTGATCAGTAGGGGTAATGCTGATGTTCATTTAGATGGAATGTAATTACCTATGTGACATGTTCAATAGCATAACTCGTGGTTGAATGGTATGACATTATAGGAGCTGTGCATGCGCACGTGAGTGCATGTGTGTGTACGTTATGGTGCGCCCACGTGTGTGTGTGTGTTTGTGTGTGTGTGTGTGTGTGTGTGTGTGTGTGTGTGTGTGTGTGTGTGTGTGTGTGTGTGTGTGTGTGTGTGTGTGTGTGTGTGTGTGTGTGTGTGTGTGTGTGTGTGTGTGTGTGTGTGTGTGTGTGTGTGTGTGTGTGTGTGTGTGTGAACATTTCCCTAAAACTCCCTTCTCAATTGATGTAAGTAGCCGAATAGTTTATGTGTACGCACAGGCGATTTAATAAGAGTGCGTTATTTTGTTAAAATCGTCGAATTAATATTAATTAATCAAGCTACAATTACTACACGAACAAATATTCGTTCATGTGTGTACACCCGCGGACGTCTGGGGAGTGGGGGCAAGGGGGCACATGCCCCCTCAATCTGGATGTTTGTAAAATTTAGTTCTTTTATGTCGAGTAGATTGTTTACTTTTTGTGTTAAGTAGATCATCTAGTATATTTGTTGATTAAATGTATACAATTATATCATTATTGTTCATTGAAAGTAGTCATCTTGGTAAGTGTAAATATTTCTGGTCGTAATGAGAATCCCCCTCTGGATAAAACCTGCGGACGCCCCTGTGTACCTCAATGTTTATAGCCGTGTACTCGTTTCAACAGCAGAAGCAAATTGGAGTGAGAGAAATTGCCCAAGGTTTGAAGCTACATTGTAATTATGATAATGCTGTCAGATTTCCGATGTTTAATAATAGTAATTAAAACTGACGTGTATGATTCAACGTTGATGGCAATGCCCAAACACAAGAATGTGAATTTCTGAGTGCAATGCAAACACACTTTTTAATCCATTACATTTTTTGTGTGTGTGTGTTCGAAAGTGCGTGCGAGCGTGTGTATGCGAGGGTGCACATGAGTTGCGTGCATGAGTACGTGAGTGAGTGTGTGTGTGTGTGTGCGTGTGTGCGTGTGTGCGTGTGTATTTACTATTCCATGGATGATTAAATCTGAGTAAATAAAAACGCATTTATGTATGTTTGGTAGCCAACAGCATCAGTAATATTTTAATTTTGTCCAACAACCTTGCAACAATGTACATAGACCACTACACTGCAGGGCAGGTTGTGATATATTCGATCGATAATTCCCTATGGGGAATGGCAGTTCAGATGTTCATCCGCCATGAAGCCCTGTGCATCGCGTCTTCCTCAACGACTTCGTCCACTTCCATGCCCCACTTCACTTTGTTGTGATCCTTTGTCTTCCCCTACTACGCCCACCAATAGTCATACATCCCGTGTAACATCATCGTCCTCACTGAATATAACATACCGAACTATCGCGGTCTGATTCCCCTCAGTTCATCTGATATGGACGAAACATCTATCTCCCTTCCTTTGTTTCATCTTGTTTATGTCAAAGATGTCCCCGCAATCATCCCATCATTCTAGTCTCCTTTCTCTCAAGAATCCTTTCTTAATTCTTTTGTATTGCATACAAATCTGCACCATGCACTGTGTCATAATATATATCACCTTGGTCTAAAATCACAAGATATTTATTGTATCTAAGATAACAAAATGATGACATATATGCATGTAGCAGTGTAACACTGGGTTCGCGACAATGGATACATAGAAAATAGGCAAATTCACATTAAGTTCCGCTGATGTAGCGCCGTGCAGTGAATACGCATGTGTAAACCGACCACGGTTGCAGAACGGAAGCTGGCATTTGGAATCTTCCGCTCTGGAAACACCGGCCTGTAATTAGCCGTAATTTGTCGTAGTTCTTATCATCCGATTGATCGACGCTACACATAGTTAAATAACACATCCCAAGTACATACATTTGGTAATCACTGTAACAACGTCATCTTCTTTCGATCGAGAACACCATATGGGGAGTGGCCGCTCTGATGTTCTTCTACCACGAAACCTTGTTCATCGCGACTTCCTCTTCGAATTCTGCGACGACCATATCCTGCGTCCCCACGTCTCTCATTCTGAACCATTGTCTTCCCTGCTACATTTGGCATCCACTTATAGCATCCATGCCTTGTTTACTGCATTATCAACCTTCATACCTATAATTTGCCCGAACCTCAAAAGTTTGATTGTTTTAGTTTATCTTGCTAGCATACAACAAGTCTTTATTATGTCTTAGTTTTGTATTCCCTCTACCAAGAATATCCCAGTTATCTATCCAAACTTGTGTATGTGACTTTTGCTGCAAGTGGTTTATACGATGAGCCTCTTTAGCACTGAATACATGGTCAAGTCTATGACTTTCATAATAGTAAAACATTTTCTTATCACACATAAAGCGTTTACTCAAGTATCTTCGTTTCGGCAGTCATCATTTGCATTCTTTGTGAAACGCGTTCTGGGATTTTAGAATTTCCTTGTTTCGAGAGATTACTGAAAAACCTTCTATGACCTCTCTTAGGTAAGATGTGACATCACATCAATAACTCGAGGCATTTAGCTAATGAAATGGCTTCCACCAGGATCGAACACGATTATACGTTTCTATCACACAATGTAATGACACTTTTCACAAACACCCCATCAACGAGACGCTGAATATAATAAAGAGAACTGTGTATGTATGCGTGTGTGCACGTGGTTTGCGAGTGTGAGTGATTGAGTTAATGAGCTAAAGAGCGTGCATGTCTGCATGCGTGCATGCGTGTGTGTTTACTATTCCAATATATGATTACATCTGCGTAAGGAACCGCATCGTCTCTATGTTTGACATAGACTCCTTGCGACCCAATCAACAGTTAGCCAATCACATAACTATTAATTCGTTTTCCTCCAGTGGCCTTCTTCTTCTTCTTTTTCTTCTTCATCCCTTGACCGGGACTGTCGTACAGGTGCCATTCTCTCGCATTCTTCGCCAGCGTTGTCATCACTGTCCATTGTCCTCTGCTGTGCGTAGTAGGGCCAGTAGGTCTTGATGTGTCCATTCTTTTATGTTGTCTTGTAATTTTTTTTCTCTGGCGGCCCCGTCGCCTCTTGCCCTCCAGGGTGTCTTCTCTTGCCCTCCAGGGTGTGTTCTGTTGCTCTCCAGGGTGTCTTCTGTTGCTTTCCAGGGTGTCTTCTCTTGCCCTCCAGGGTGTCTTCTCTTGCCCTCCAGGGTGTCTTCTCTTGCCCTCCATGGTGTCTTCTCTTGCCCTGCAGGTTGTCTTCTCTTGCCCTGCAGGTTGTCTTCTCTTGCCCTCCAGGGTGTCTTCTCTTGCCCTCCAGGGTGTCTTCTCTTGCCCTCCAGGGTGTCTTCTCTTGCCCGCCAAGGTGTTTTCTCTTGCCCTCCAGGATGAACTGGATAATGTTTTGTGCAATGGTGTTGTGTCGAGTGATATGTTCAAACAAGGGAAGCTTGCGTCGTTTTACTGTTTCCAACAAGGGCTCTGGCTTTCCAGCAAGGGAGTCCACTTGTTGTCTCACATGTTCCTTGTGTTCAATGCACGAAATGCAGAGGAGTCTCCTGGAGCATATCTTTTCAAACGTTTGTTCGCGTCGCTGTGTCTCTGCTGTCAGAGTCCAGCTCTCGCATCCGTGGAGGACGACGGATAAAGCATATGCTCTGTATGCTCTGTAGAGATTAAGCTTGGTCTTTGAAGTTGATGTCAAGTCTTGACATTACAGATATCGCCATTGCAATCCTTATTTTGATGTCCTTTTTTGATTTGCCATCTTTGCGTAACCCCAATTTATTTGAAAGAGTCTCAAGTTTCTTCTTTCTTACCGTTCATCATGATGTTAATGTGATGTCCTGGTCGGCACTGTTTAGAAGTACTTTACTTTTCTCTTAGCTGACTTCCACCCCATAAGTTCTTGCATTTTCTTCCAGTCTAGTAGTGAGGTCTTAAAGTTTACTCTCGCTGCTTCCCATAAGATCAATATCGTCAGCAAAACGAAGATTACAAATTGGTCTTCCAGTACTGGTGTTGAAGTCTTTGAGGTTCTCCTGTATGATATTCTCGAGGAATATGTTGAACAGAACAGTCGAGAGTGGTGTTGAAGTCTTTGAGGTTCTCCTGTATGATGTTCTCGAGGAATATGTTGAAGAGAACAGTCGAGAGTGGGCACCCTTTACGACCTCCTACAATTTTCCTGAAAATTCTCTAAGTTGTTTATTTAGAAGGACAGCACTCTTTGAGTTGGCGCATAATGATTGTATAACTTGTATCAGAATTTCGTCGAATTTGTATTTTCTGATGAGTTGCCATAAGCCGTCGTGTCAGATACGGTCAAAATCCTTTTTAAAGTCAATGAAATTGTGGATATTCTTGTTGAAGCAGGTGTTTTTCTATGATCAGTCTTACATTGAAGATCTGAGGTGTTAAATCCAGTTTGTTCTTCAATCAGTATTTCTTCTACTTTTCCGTTTTTTCCTTGCTTGGTTGGTTGATGCGGCTGATGTTTCTGTAACGTTTACAGTCTTACATTTTCAATTCTTTGGGTCATTCCTTTATTTTCTATATCCTCTAGCATAGTGTTGTAAGGACCTTTATAATTTCAGGGCCGCCGTGTTTGAGGAACTCTGTTGGAATGATGTCGATGCCAAGGTATTTCCCTGTTTTCAGTGTCCCTCCTCCACTACTTTTTCATCACTGGCATCTCGCCTGTTTCATCAACACTGCTGGTTTTGCTTTTGATCATACTGGTGTTAGGTTTCAGTTCGTAATTGTTGAGCTCTTGGAAATACTCGGTCCATCGTGAAAGAATGGCCGAGTTGTCAGTTAGCAGTTCTTATTATCAGTAACAGTATCCTTGTTTTGTTGTTTTCTTGTAAGGTTCTTCAGTGTATCAAAGGCTTTCTTGCTGTTATCCTCTATATCCTATTGCCTCTCTCAATGTTGTCACATTGCTCTGAGATCCATTTCTATTTTGCTTTTATAATCTACGTTCTGATGGTGCGATTGACAATGCGGTATTGTTCCAGTATTTCAGGGGAGGAGTTCTTTGTCTTCTGTATGTTTCTCCTTATATCGCAGAGATCCAGGATGTCTTTGGTAATCCACGGTTGGATCTTTTTCGTTTATTTGTCAAGTACTCTGCCTACCTCCTGCACAACTCCCTTGATGTTGTCAATGAGGATGTTTTTGTCTTCTTCGAAAAGATTTAGAGCTGCAAATTTGCCGCCTATTCTAGCCTCGACAATTTCAGATTGTCATTTCGCCGAAGCTAGCCAGTTGTGGACGCTGAAAGCGGAGGTGATAAACACAACTACCCACTACCACATTTGACGCGTCACTAAAACCTGCACGGCAAGCAGCACCAGCCAACCTTCTGACACACGTCAATTGAAGTACTGAAACCGTCGATCAATGACAGTGTCTACATCCTGTTCAATAGAGTGTAGAGGTCTAAATATAGCTAGCGTTCTTGAATATGTGGCGGAGTTGTCATCAATATAACACTACCAACCGTGCAACACTGTGTATAGGCCACCACATTGCCGGTCAGGTTGTCATCTTTTCGACCGAGAGTTCACTACAGGGAATGGCAGCTGGGATGGTAATTGCTCAGGAAGCCCTGCCCGCCGCGAATTCATCTTCGATTGCTGCCACCCCCACGCTCTTCGTCAAGACGTCCCTCGTTCAAATACATTCCAAAACCATCGCAATCTTGTATCCCTGAGTTCATCTAATATGGACAACACATCCATCTCCTTTCCTACATCTTCATTTCATCAATTTATCCTAGCATTCTCATCTATGTTCTCTCAAGTATCCGTTCTTCATTCTTTAGTATGGCACACATTTCTACATCATACACTCTATGTCATGACATGTCTCACCGTTGTCTAATATCACCACATATTTATCGTACCTAAACCACAAAAGAATGACATATACGCATGTCTCAGTATGACACTATGTTCACGAAAATGGACACATAGAAACAAATCACACCAAGTTCTGCGGTCGTAGTTCTCGTGCAGAGAACATGCTTGTGAAAACCGATTGCGGCCGTAAAAAGGAAGCTGGCGTTTGGTAAATGCAGCTCGGCAAAACCGGCTGATAATTAGTCGTCATTTGTCATCGCTCTTATCGGCCGACAATCAACGTTGCACACAGCCGAATAACACGTGTCCCAAGTACATTTGTTTAGCAATCACTGTAATCACGCCGATGCCGTTTTCGTCAATACTGGGTTAGGAGACACAACGGTAGTTTTCTAGAATACGGCCCGGTATCACTGTGAATGTCGAGATGGCCGAACGAACGGCGCCGGGGTGACCGAGACCTCCCGTGCAATCGACGGAACCGACAACACTGGCGCCGGAACAGATCCAAGGGAACAGAAGTTCGGATGGTCGCCGAAAACGTAATTAGCCCGAGAACCTGGCAAGTTGACACAGGGAACGACGAGGGATATTCTTCCAGGAAGAATGACGAGCCTGATCAATTGGCAGCGCAGCGTATAATTTGTCGTCCGTTTTCAAATGGGTAAATTAACTTATATCGTTATGCCCCTATTTTGGTTGTGCTATTTTGTTAAATTGTTTCAATAGGCCGATTTTAGAAAAGAATTGCGACGATAACAAACCACACCAATTGTTGACGTCTTTATTTGAAAAGAAGAGAAGAGTTCGTGAAGAGTGAATGATTGAGTGAGTGAGTGAGTGAGTGATTGAGTGAGTGAGTGAGTGACTGAGTTAGTGAGTGAGTGAGTGACTGAGTTAGTGACTGAGTGAGCGAGTGAGTGAGTGAGTGAGTGAGTGAGTGAGTGAGTGAGTGAGTGAGCGAGCGAGCGCGCGAGAGAGAGTGAGTGAGTGAGTGAGTGTGTGAGTGAGTGAGCTAATTAAAGAAGGAGAGAAGAACAACACGATAAAATTAGCGTAAAATTAATATAAATTAACCGGAATGAAAACACATCTTCATAGACAGAAACATGAAAATTATGTAACGTCAGATAAAACACCATCGTCTGATTTTGACCGAGAGTACGACATTTCTATATTTCGTATTCTCTCTATCAAATATATCCCCGCCATCTATCACGGCTTTTGTGTATGACCATGACTACAAGTGGTTTAGATGATCAGCCTCTGCAACACTGGATATGGACAAGTCTATGAATTTCAATATATTCAAATTTCTTTTTAACAACCCTAAAACCTTGTTCTCACTTCTATCAGTTTCGGAAATCATCGTTTCCTTCTTCGGGACCAGCATTCTGGGAACTTTGTTCTTCCTCTGCTCGCCAGATGGCTTGGCGAGGAAGCTGTCACGATCACTGGCAGACTTTTCTTCTATGACCTACCGTAGGAAAGATTTCACACCACATCAATACCAATAACACCAATCAGCACTTGGCTAATTAAATGGCTTCCGTCATGAGCGAACAAGATAATATGTGCTTATCACACTATGTACTGCCACTTTTCACCGAAACCCCCATCAACGAAACGCCGAATGTAATAATGAAGATAGTAGGGCAGGATACACAGTGGCGATGGAGAAGTTCATTGTCGCAACTACATATTTTAAGTTCAGGGGTATGAGTTACCAGCGAACGTTTTTGAACGACGATCGGAATCCAGTGTCACTCGTAACAGGAATTCTGTTTTTTTGAATGACTGGAACAGTAAACCATGGTTACAGCTCCAGGAACATGCGAGCCAAAACTATGGAAGAGATATGTGGATGATGTAAGGGAAGTAGTTAGAAAGAGAAGAAGAACTGATATATCATAAGAACAGCATAGACGCAATAGGCAACAATAGTTAGCATATGAAGAATATAGCGCTTAGACCCTGCCTTTCCTGGATACACCAGTGATACGACAGGAGGATAGAACAGCGGCACTGTGTATCGAAGAAGACTCACTCCGACCAGTGTCCAAATTTTAGTTTTTACCATCCACTACATCAGAAACTGGGTATTATCTAGATATTATTGGATATGTGCCATAACCTTGTATTAGAGTCAGAAGGCACAGAGAAAGAGAATATGCGCATTACGTCACGGAGTCATTACAACTAAATTAACCATACAAAAGTTATAAGGGGAAATGAATTAAAGGAAGGACAAGCGCACAGAAAATTCCAAAGGGATGGTCACTATCCCGTATAACAAATGTGTAACAGAATCTGTACAGCACACTCTAAACCATCATGAAATCGCCACAGTTGTCGGATCACTCCTCATCTCAGGAAAATACAAAGCATCCGAAGGAGCATAACTCGACACGTTGTGACAAAATGAATTTATGTGACAGCGGCACGTAAAGGTTTTTATGCGATATAACAAGGCAATGAAGGCGATTTGAGGTTAGACTTTTTATGGTAGAGCGAGTATTAGCCTAATTACTCGCTCACGCGTAGGGATACACCAACCACGTGACCTAGAGCCAGCCTCTCTCGATTTCCAAGTCAGCTTGTGTCGTTGTGAGACCTTTGCGCTGCAAATATTTCCGAATATTTATTGTTACTGGTTAATTGTTATCGCTGAATTTGTTGATTTTATTGCAAGATCAGTTTTGTTGTTCGGTTTATTCCGCTCCATTTAAAAATTCCCACCCTCCCTCCCTAATATTGCGTTAACAGTTGTTACCCAGTTGTTATCTAATAAATTAAGTCGTGCATTATGTGTAGATACACTGTGAAACACTGAAGACAGAGAGGTAGTTCACAAAGTTTTTTATTTTTGACGCTTTTCCCTGTTAGAGTTTCGTACACGAGGTTTTGCATCAACGCTTTTCCCTCCACTAAGTTTTCAGTAGTGTACACAGGATTTTTAGTGCGGGTAATTTTTAAGAGTACATTTGGGGGGCTGATTGGCCCTACCTCTCGGTATGATGTGTTATTAGTTATTGGTTGATTAAAGTCTAGATACGTAACACCTTTATACATTTTGTGTTGTGTTACCATAATTTTCATTATGAATTGTTCACGAATGTTGGGTGGTTAGCCCATTTTTTCATTTATAATTTTTGGCTGGGGGATCGAGTACCCGGCAATTAACATGTTAGTCCAGAAGCTATGTAGGGAAGAGGAAGTTGGATTTGTGGATTTATGGGGAAGTTTTGTTGGGAGGGCTGATATGTACATGAAGGATGGGCTTCATTTAAGTGGAAAGGGGGCGGCAGTATTCGCTGACAAACTTTCAGCAGCAGTAGATAGTGACTTGGGTACACTGACAAATATTTTTGGAAGTAAACATTCTTTAAACTAGAAGTGCAGGGGGGTTACCTAGATGTGTCTCAAGCAGAACAAGAGGCCACTAGCACAGATAAACCAATATCAAATCATCCGAAAAACATCTCTGAAAAAGGTTATATATGCGTATGTTTAAATGCAAGGAGCATAGTAAATAAGAAAAACGAATTAAACATTATGGTAGAAGATACTGACCCTCACATAATTGGTATAACTGAATCATGGGCCAACATAGATATAACAGATGCTGAATTAGGACTGACAGGATACGTAATGTTTAGGAAAGATGGAATAGGAAGAAGGGGCGGGGGGAGTTATTTTATATGTTAAAGAATCTATTCAGGCTTATGAAATAAAACTAGAAAGGGAAGCAGATTGTGATGAAGCTGTTTGGTGCAAAATTGTTTCAGGAAATTCAAAATTAACTATTGGATTAGTTTACCGAAGTCCAAACATAAACGAAGAGGACAACACAAAAATAAAAAACGCTATAAAGGAAGTTAGTAAAGAGGAATGTATCATAATGGGAGATTTTAAACATGGACACATACAATGGAATTCTTTAGAGAGCACAGGGATTGAGGATCAACAATTTCTATGTTTAATCCAGGATAGCTTTCTTACTCAGCACGTACTAGAACCAACCAGGTGAGAAAATGTATTAGGTATAGTTTTGTCATCACAAAAATAATTAGTGGACAATGTAAAAATATTGGAACCATTGGGTAATAGTGACCATAATCAAATACATTTTGACATCAATGTAAAATCAGAAAGTAAAATTAAGAAAACGTACAAGAGAAACTTCCACAAAGGTAACTACAAAGATATGAGAAAATACTTAGCAAAGCTAGATTGGAATAACATGCTGATGAATAAGACCGCAATTGAATGTTGGAATATTCTAAAATATGAAATTGAGAGTATCATCGATATATTTGTTCCCTTCCAAAAACAAAGAAAACGGTGTAGAAAAAAACACTTGTCAAAAGAGGTAATTAGAAAAATAATGCTAAAACAAACTATGTGGAGGGTTTATAGGCGTACCAGAAAGGAAGAAGACTATGCAAAATACAAAGAGGCACTTAATGCAGCTACAACTGAAATCAGACAATCTAAAAGAAGCTATGAGCAAAAACTGGCATGTAACATAAAAAATGACAGCAAGAGTTTTATGCATATGTCAGGAGTAAACAAAACGTACAAGACAAGGTTGGTCCTCTAGAAGACAGTGCTGGAAATATAATATCACAGGGGTTTTTAATGGCGGAAGACCTAAATGGTTCAGTCCAGTGTTTACCAAAGAAGATATTAGTTCATAACCAGTTGCTGATGCTAAATTTCAGGGGGCTAAATCTGACTATTTAGGTCCGTTAGTTGTAACTCCAGAATTGGTAGCTAAGAAAATAAAGGCAATGAAGGATAACAAATCACCGGGAGTGGATGGGATTCCTCCAAAATTACTAATGGAAACAGTAGAACAAATCAGTATACCACTTGCAAGAGTATTCAACTTGTCATTAAAAGATTGAGTTGTTCCGTTTGAATGGAAAGAAGCAAACATCATACCATTATTTAAAAAGGGTTCGAGAAATAAGTCAGAGAATTACATACCAGTGAGTTTAACGTCAGTGATTTGTAAATTATTAGAAACGTTAATTAAAGACCATATGGTGGACTTCCTCGTTAAGTATAAATTATTAAATTCATCTCAACATGGATTCCTTAAAGCGAGGTCATGCTTAACAAATATGTTATGTTTTTTGGAAGAAATCACTAAGTGGATAGACGTGGGATCGCCAGTAGATATTATCTACTTAGATTTTCAGAAAGCTTTTGACAAAGTGCCACATCAAAGATTACTACTTAAATTAAAAGCCCATGGTATCGGGGATAGCATAACTGACTGGATAGAACAATGGCTGACTGACAGAAGACAACGAGTTGTAGTAGATGGAGAAGTTTCAACTTGGAAATCGGTTTTGAGTGGGGTACCTCAAGGATCAGTATTGGGACCTATATTATTCTTAATTTATATCAATGACTTGGACGACAGTATAACAAGTAACGTACTGAAATTTGCGGATGACACAAAACTGTTTAGAAAAGTTAATACTGATGGTGATAAACAACATTTACAAAACGATCTAGACAGATTAGTGAAATGGTCTGAGAAATGGCAGATGCTGTTCAATTTTGGGAAATGTAAATGCCTACATACAGGACATGGGAACTTGAATGTAAACTATAAGATGGGAGATACTGTTCTGGGTACTGCTGTAAAAGAAAAGGACCTAGGAGTTACAATAAGCGCTGATATGAAAGTTTCAGAGCAGTGTGGTATTGCAGCTACAAAGGGTAATCAAATTCTTGGATTGATTAGAAGAAACATAACATACAAGGGAAAAAAGTTAATTATACCTCTTTATAAAGCAATAGTTAGACCTCATTTAGAATACTGTATACAAGCATGGAGACCATATCGTAAGAAGGATATAGATACGCTTGAACGCATACAAAGGAGAGCAACTAAAATGATTCCAGAACTGAGAGACCTTAGTTATGAAGAACGCCTGAAAGAATGTGGTTTAACAACTCTAGAGACAAGGAGGTTAAGAGGAGATCAGATTGAAGTTTTTAAGATATTGAATGGGTATGAAAATATTTATAGAAATATGTTTTTCTCACTCAAGAAGGATAGCAGAACTAGAGGACATGAGGTAAAATTAATAAAGGATCAATGTAGGTTGGACATCAGGAAGCACTCGTTCTCATAGAGGACAATAAATGACTGGAACAAATTGTCTGCAGATTGCTAGCAGCGTGAATATGTTTAAAAACAAGGTTGACACATATCTCAGGAGGGCGGGTTATAAGTAGATGAACATTGTTGGACTTTCGATAAGCCAATGGCTTCCTTGTCCACTTGCCATCTGGGCCTTTGGCTTGGATGGCAACTCTTGTTAAATCTTGTTAAATATAATCCACCGATAACCACCATATAACCACCACAAAAACCCATATGTATATGATATGTTTATTAAGCTAAGCTGCAAGAACAAAAGCGGTCTTTCGTCTTCTTTCTGTCTTTTCTTTTCTTACCCGACGACAGCTGCAAGGAACAAAGGAATCATTTTAGAGTATGACGCAATTATAGTATAAACAAGGCAGACGGTGTTAATCATCCAGGACTGGTAAACAACAAGAGAAGAAACCAACGAGTCACGAGTGCGATGCAGCGTACATACGGCGCAGACAGATGCGGATGTGGCACAAGCGGATGTGATACAAGCGGATGTGACACAAGCGTATGTGAGCAAGAAGAACAAGGAAAGCAACCAAACGTCAAAGCGCTGATGTCGTAAGCTCTTACGGACGAGTGCCAGTAATTCATCGAGGAAACGTTATATTGTATGTCCACAGGATTCCTTCGTCACTATGTCAACGCCTTTGTCAGCCTACACGGTACCCATGACATCAGATACACATACCACGAAGGCACGTAAAGTGTTAAGAGGAAATGCGCGTTCTATGTGTCTAGCTGAGAAGCTGGCCAAGTGATAAGTGTAGTGCATTTCACGTTTGCGTTACTAGATGGATGAAAGATAAAGTGCACTAATCATAATTGTATTTTTATTATGCTAAGGTTATGCTTGTGATGGAATGCGTTTAAAAAAAGTTAATTATAATGTTGAAGCCAATCTCACATGATATTTATTATGAGAGCAATTATGCCATGTATTGGGCATGCGCCTATGTACAAACAGGAATACAAAAATAATAATAAAAGGTACTATATGTTATGTTTCATATTTATTTCATACTGAATACTAGCACGAAAATTCTGTAAACTAAAATGCCAACAGCAGCTTTCTTTAAAACCTGTTTAAGTCAACGATGTTGGTAGGAATTTCAGAACGATCATGGTAGTTTGTTGTGCAAAAACCGTTGGCAGGGAAATAATGCTAAACTAATTAAACTGGGTTATACAGCTGAGATTAACTATACAAAGTCTGATCGTTTTTTTAGTAAAATCATATTGCATAGTATAAATTATATATATATATATATATATATATATATATATATATATATATATTTATATATTTATATATATGACGAATCTCCATGTTATAGTTAGAATATATATATATTCTAATATTTTCATGTTAATTTGAGAATATATATATATATATATA
>BSQZ01000053.1:2272500-2277500 GCA_033239005.1 Lamellibrachia satsuma
TACGGTCAAAATCCTTTTTAAAGTCAATGAAATTGTGGATCAGGTCTTCTTGTTGAAGCAGGTGTTTTCTATGATCAATCTTTCATTGAAGTTCTGCTCAGTGGTGTTTCTCCCGGCCCTAAATCCAGCTTGTTCTTCAATCAGTATTTATTCTGCTTTTCCTTTTTTTCCTTGCTTGGTTGACTGATAAGGCTGATGGTTCTGTAACGTTTGCAGTTTTAAATTTCCAATTTGGGGGATTGGGATGATCATTGATTCAATCAATTCTTTGGGCCATTCCTTTGTTTTCCATATCCTCTACCATAGTGTTGTAAGGACCTTTATAATTTCAGGGTCGGCGTGTTCGAGGAGCTTTGTTGGAATGTTGTCGATGCCAGGGGATTTCCCTGTTTTCACTGTCCCTCCACCACTTCTTCTTCATCACATGCACCTCGTCTGTTTCATCAACACTGCTGGTTTTGCTTTCGAGCATGCTGGATTCAGGTTGTCTACATCCTGTGAGTTCAATAGAGTATAGACGTCTAAATATAGCTAGCGTTCTTGAACATGTGGCGGAATTGTCATCAATATAAAACTACCAACCGTGCAACACTGTGTATAGGCCACCACACACCATATACTCTGTGCCATAACGTGTCTCACCGTTGTCTAACATCATCACATATTTATCGTATTTAAACCACAAAAGAATGACATATATGCATGTCTCAGTATGACACTATGTTCACGAAAATGGACACATAAAAAAAATCAAGTTCCGCCGTCGTATCTCCTCGTGTAGAGAACATGCTTGTGAAAACTGATCGCGGTCGCAAAAAGGAAGCTGGCGTTTGGTAAATGCCGCTCGGCAAATACCGGCTGATAATTAGTCGTCATTTGTCGTCGCTCTAATTGGCCGAATATCGACGTTGCACGCAGCTGAATAACACGTGTCCCAAGTACATACGCTTAGCAGTCAGTAATCACGCCGATGCCGTTTTCGTCAATACTGGGTTAGGAGACACAACGGTAGTTTTCTAGAATCCGGGCCCACTTCAATTTTGCCGCTATTAACACGTAGTTTGTATAGTCACTACGCACAATGCGTGCACAATGCATAATTTTGTATCGAACATGTAAATTATGAAACATGTTGTGCGTAAAAGCACATTTAATCTCATTTTTCGAGGCTCGAATTTGCATATTTATTTTGCTCTTAGCAGCGCCATCTTGCGAATAAAAGGGGCAATATGGAGCACGATGCATGTCGGCGGTCGAATTCTCGTATTTAGTATACATTGGGAGCCACCTTGCACCGTTTATTTACTGCTAAAAGCAAGATGAATATGCGAATTCGGGCGCCGCCTTTGCATGTTAATAAAGGCGAAATTGGTATCGTTGTGAATGTCGAGATGGCCGAAAGAACAGAGCCAAGGTGACAGAGACCTCCCGTGCAGTCGACGGAACCGACACCACTGGCACCGGAACAGATCCAACGCAACAGAATTTCGGATGGTCGACGAAAACGTAATTAGACCGGGAACCTCACAAATTGACACAGGGAACGACGAGGATCTTCTTCCAGGAAGAATGACGAGCCTGATCAGTGGGCAGCACAGCGTAGAATTTGTCGTCCGTTGTCAAAAGGGTAAATTAACTAATATTGTTATGCCCCTATTTTGGTTGTGCTGTTTTGATAAGTTGTTTTAATAGGCGGATTTTAGAAAGCAATTACGATGATAACAAACAACACCAATTGTTAACGTCTTATTTGAAAAGAAGAGACGAGTTCGTGAAGAGTGAGTGAGTGAGTGAGTGAGTGAGTGAGTGACCGAGCGAGCGAGAGAGAGAGTGAGTGAATGAGTGAGTGAGTGAGTGACTGATTGAGTGAGTGAGTGAGTGAGTGAGCTAATTAAAGATAGAGAGTAGAACAACTCGATAAAGTTAGCGTAAAATTAATATAAATAAACTGGAATGACAACACATCTTCATAGATAGAAACATGACAATTCTATAACGTCAGATAAAACACCATCGTCTCATTTTGACCGAGAGTACGAATTGCAAAATGGCCGCTCTGACGTCTGTCATGACCCCCTGTTCAACGCGTCTAACTCGTCGACTTCTGTCAGTTTTACGGCCCACTTCACTACGTCCATCATTCCGATGCTTTTTTCTTCCCCGTCTACGTTTGCCATCCATTGGAGTCATCCATCCATGCCTTCTTTTCTTCTTTTCCAGTGTCTTCGTCCCTACGTAGGACGTGCCCGAACCGGCGCAGTCTGATTCTGTTCAGTTGATCGTTAATATACACCACAAACCTTTCTTATTTCTGTATTTCGTATTCTCTCTATCAAATATATCCCCGCCATCTATCTCGGATTGTGTGTATGACCTTAACTACCAGCGGTTTAGACGATGAGCCTCTGCATCGCTGACGATATGGACAAGTCTATGAATTTCAATATATTAAAATTTCTTCTTAACAACCCTAAAACTTTGTTGTCACTTCTATCCGTTTTGGAAATCATCTTTTGCCATCTTCGGGAACAACATTCTGGGAACGTTGTTCTTTCTCTGCTTGCCAGATGGCTTTGCGAGAAAGCTGTCACGATCACTGGCAGACTTTTCTTCTGTGACCTACCGTAGGCAAGACGTCACACCACATAAATACCAATAACACCAATCAGCACTAAATTAATTAAATTAAATGGCTTCCATCATGAGCGAACAAGATAATATGTGCCTATCACGCTGTGTACTCACCGAAACCCCCATCAACAAAGCGCTGAATGTAATCAAGAAACTATTAGAGCAGTAACGGCGAAGGTGAAGTTCATTGTCGCAACTGCATACTTTACGTTCAGGGTATGAGTTACCAGCGAACGTTTTTGAACGGCGATAGGGATTACAGTGTCACTCGTAACAGCAAATCTGTTTTTTTTTTATGAATGGAACAGCAAACCATGGTCACAGCTCCAGGAACATGCGAGACAAAACTATGAAATAGATGTGTGGATGATGTAAGGGAAGTAGAGACAAAGGGAAGAAGAACTGATATGTCATATAAACAGCATAGACGCAATAGGCAGCAAGAGTTAGCATGCGAAGAAAATAGCGCTTAGTCCCTGCCTTTCCTGGATACACCAGTGATACGGAAGGAGGATAGAACAGCGCCACTACATCAGAAACTGGGTATCATCAAGACATTATTGGATATGTGCTACAACCGGAAAACACAGGGAAAGACGAGATGCGCATTACATTTCGAAGGCATTGCAACAATAGGGATAACTAAATAAGGCCATACAAAAGTTATAAGGGAAAGACCGGAATGGCGCCAAGAAAATACAGCCGATAATAACCCTTACGACTGCCGTTACATTGATCAGAGTAGACATCCCGGCGTATGAACAGTATTCTGTTCAATTAGGTGTAATGCAATTACCTGTGTGGCATGTTCAATAGCACAGCTCGACAAGGTGTGGCAAAATAGGAGCGTGTGGGTAAGTATGCGTACCTGTGTGCACGCATGTATGTTACGGCGCGCGAGGGATATGGGTGTATGTGTGGTATATATGTGTGTGTGTGTGTGTGCGTGTGCGTGTGCGTGTGCGTGTGCGTGTGCGTGTGCGTGTGCGTGCGTGCGTGCGTGCGTGCGTGCGTGCGTATGTTTGGATTCTTTGGGACGATGGCTTTACTTGAATATTTTCTTCCACACTACACATGATTTCAAACGCCAACTAATAGAATTGCACAACAATGCCACTAAAAATATTAATTTGCAACCAATAAATTTAAGCAGCAACACTCCACAGAGCAGTCTTCGTTGGGACTACACGCAAACGTAACTAATGATATTTATTGCACTGTCGATACTCGTTGGTCTGGTGCCGTCGTAACAATCCTGGGTGGTTCTCTGCTACGCGGCGTCTGGAGGAATAACGACAAACACATTTACCATTTGTCGAGCGTGAAATAGGGCTTACTGTGGCCGCAGCAGCTCCCGCGTTGCTTAGAATTTAATAATTATGATAATAATATTTTTTTTACTCGCGTGATGAATATTCCGTACGCAAGGATTTCATTTCTGGTCGGAAATAACATATACCGTTATTATGCAGATTCATTCTTGCTCTAAGTATTCAGCGAGAACAACAACGACTCGACAGTGATGCATGCCTCAGCTAATTGGTTCTTGATCGTACCGAATAAGACGCGGTGTCGCGCACAACACCTTTCTTGTTACTGGCGGCGTTGGCAGAGCACGTCGAACGTCGGAACGCGCCGGTGGCGAACGGCGTTACACGACAGTGCACGTAGCAGCACTACCAGCGTGGTGAGACGTCGGAGCGGCCGAGTGGAACGTTCGTCTGCCGTAGGTCGTTGAACAAGGGTAGTTCAATTGGTCCATTTCAAAGGGCCAGCGTCGTTGAAAAGAAAGCAGTAAGCGAAGTTAAACCACCGGCGTGATGGAACGTCGTAGCAGCCAGGTGGGAGGTTAGTCTGTCGTAAGTGTATGAACAGGATTGGTTCAATTGGCCAATTTCAAAGAGACTACGTCGTTGAAAAGTACCTGCAAAGCTAATGTATTTCGCTGAAACACGCGGAAAGTTTTTTGTTGATTACGTGGCTTTCACCACATCACTGCTTCAAAAGCATCCACTTAACGTGAGTTGACGGAATAAGTGTGCGTGGGTGCGCCTTTTGTTTCTGTAGACAATGTACAATTGACATGGTCGATGGCTGACGTTCGTATGTTCGACGGCCATGACCTAGCGATTAGGAAATTATCGATGACACCTTCCAGGAAAGTATTCGCTCCTGACAGCAAAGTTGTTGATTTCTAGGAACAAGCCGCTTGCAGCTGCAATTTTATGCGAGCATCCGATACCGCGATTGGGCAGTTGCTGTGTGGACTACACTCTAACTCACTTCGGTGGATAGTGCTAACGAACGTCGATGGTGTATTTATGTACCCATAACATCACAGGCTTCACCAAATCAGTGTACAATTAACT
>BSQZ01000053.1:2282500-2300000 GCA_033239005.1 Lamellibrachia satsuma
GCTGCAAGTGTTTTATACGATGAGCCTCTTTAGCACTGAATACATGGTCAAGTCTATGACTTTCATAATAGTACAACATTTTCTTATCACACATAAAGCGTTTACTCAAGGATCTTCGTTTCGGCAGTCCTCATGTGCTTTCTTTGTGAAACGCGTTCTGGGATTTTAGAATCTCCTTTTTTCGAGAGATTACTGACATACCTTCTATGACTTCTCTTAGGTAAGATATGACATCACATCAATAACTCGAGGTATTTAGCTAAAGAAATGGCTTCCAACAGGATTGAACACGATTATATGTTTCTATCACACAATGTAGTGACACTTTTAACAAACACCCCATCAACGAGACGCTGGATGTAATAAAGATAATATTAGGGGAGAATATGGAACTGAAACTACAAAGCTGAATGTGGATGATACAACTTGTACGGCGTATACAAAACATCATAAAAATATCGCTTCAGCTGTCGGACGACATCTACATCTCAGTAAATTACGAGTGCATTCAGTACAATACAGACTGTGTATACCAGATCCCATGCAAGAGTTGTTACGCCTTACCAGACTCGAGGAATGGAAGAAGGAGGTCGAGACCATCACAACCAGACGATTTACTCCCGAATAAATGCCATAAGCAACCACTATAGAACATAAGCCGACCAGTAGCAACTGTATTATTAACTGAGAGCGCTGCAAATATTTCCGAATTTCTATTGTAACTGATTATTCGTTATCGCTGAATTTGTTGATTTTATTGCAAGATCAGTTTTGTTGTTCGGTTTATTGTGTTCAATCTTATCGGATATTTTTCGCTAGTGTGTTCAGGTGAGTTTCTGTTGCAAAGAAGGCCGCCGTTCATCCGCCATTTTGTTACTTCCGACCCTTGGACTGCGACAGGTAATCGTCAGTCGTTTACGCATAATTTGTTATTATTATCCTGACGATTGCTACTAAACCTTTGGTTTTAGTTCTGGGCGATAGCCACATTTACTGGTTGGAGAGTCTTGTCGCATCGGAGGTAGATTTTGCACCAGGATCTTTCCGCGAGGGTTTGGATTGTCGGATTGCTTTCGAAGGCTATCGGGGCGGTACGGTTTCCACTATGGAACAGAACCGGGGTTTGGCCCCAGTGGCACAGTCGGTTAGCGCGCCGTACTTTTAAACAGTACCGCCTGGCAACAGGCGTGGCAGACTGAGATATGCGGAGGTTGTGAGTTCGTTCCTCACCCGGCGCACATCTTATGTGATGGTTAGCATAGTCCCTTCTCAGCGAACATCAGCTGTATTGGGGAAATGGCCCTACGGTGTACAGGTCATTTTTAACTTTATTCCGCCATACGGTGTTATTGGTCGGTGAATGAATTTTGGCCCTATGGTGTACAGGGCATTTTTTATTTTTGTATTCCGCCATACGGTGTAAATGGTCGGACTAGAGGAATGGCCCTATGGTGTACAGGGCATTTTTATAATTAAATTCCGCCATACTGTGTAAATGGTCGGTGTATAATCTTTGGCCCTATGGTGTACAGGGCATTTGTAATTTTATTCCGCCATATGGTGTTAATGGTCGGGGTATAGTCTTTGGCCCTATTGTGTACAGGGCATTTTTAATTTCTGTATTCCGCCATACGGTGTAAATGGTCGGACTAGAGGAATGGCCCTATAGTGTACAGGGCATTTTTTATTTTATTCCGCCATACGGTGGAAATGGTCGGTGTATAATCTTTGGCCCTATGGTGTACAGGGCATTTTTTATTTTATTCCGCCATACGGTGTATATGGTTGGTGTATAATCTTTGGCCCTATGGTGTACAGGGCATTTTTAATTAAATTCCGCCATACGGTGTAAATGGTCGGTGTATAATCTTTGGACCTATGGTGTACAAGGCATTGTTTATTTTATTCCGCCATACGGTGTAATTGGTCGGTGTATAATCTTTGGCCCTATGGTGTACAGGGCATTGTTAATTTTATTCCGCCATACGGTGTAAATGGTCGGTGTATAATCTGTGGCCCTATGTTGCACAGGGCATTTGTAATTTTATTCCGCCATACGGTGTTAATTGTCGGGGTATAATCTTTGGCCCTATTGTGTACAGGGCATTTTTAATTTCTGTATTCCGCCATACGGTGTAAATGGTCGGATTAGAGGTATGGCCCTATGGTGTACAGGGCATTTTTTATTTTTATTCCACCATACGGGGTAAATGGTCGGTGTATAATCTTTGGCCCTATGGTGTACAGGGCATTTTTATTTTCCTTATTCCGCCATGCAGTGTAAATGGTCGGTTTATGTTTTTTGGCCCTATGGTGTACAGGGCATTTTTAATTGTATTCCGCCATACAGTGTTAATGGTTGGTGTATAATCTTTGGCCCTATGGTGTACAGGGCATTTTTATTTTATTTTTTTCTTATTCCGCCATACGGTGTACATGGTCGGTTTATGTTCTTTGGCCCTGTGGTGTACAGGGCAGGTTACTTTTAATTTTTCTTGTTCCGCCATAAGGTGGGTATGGTGGCTGTGATGGTGTTTCCCACAGCGTACAGGGCATGGTAATCATTAATTGTCTTATTCCGCCATACAGCTTGAATGGTCGGTTTATGCTATCGTTCCTACGGTAGTGCATGTTAATTTTGATTTCTTAATCCACCATACAGTGTAACTTGTCTGACGATAATATGGGTCCCCGTGAGGTTCATGGCATGGTAATTTTATTATTACGCCATTAGGAATAAATGACCGGTTTACACTATTCGTCCATACGGTGTACAGGGCATGGTAATTTTTTTTTGTCTGATTCCACCATACAGTTGGATTACTGGAGCGGGTATCGTTGTGGTATGTGAGTGGATAATGTTGGTCAAGGGTTAACCATGGTCCCTAGTTTGTAATGACACAGCGTACATAAGGTTCACATTACTACGATTGGGTGCAGTGTTCAACTTGAACAGTAAATGTTACAGCAACGGAGCAACTTCATCATGAGATGCGCGTGATGCGGGAGTTGTTGCGTGTAGCGCTGCAACCGGACACGACGCGGTTGCGTCAGCCTCTGTTGATCGCCAGGTGGCGGCATCATCCGCAGTGGCTCCATCGAGTCATCCGGTCGTCCGGCCAGTTTTTGCCGTTGGTCGCCAGGTGGTGGCACCTGCTGCTATAGCGCCTGTGCCCTCGACGAGTGGACAAGCCGATATTCACTCTTCCTCCAGTGCTCTTTAAGCGGTGACTTCCGTAGCTCCTGATCCAGTGCCTTCTTCGAGTCGTCTGGATACTGGCATTGTGGATCCTCCTTGGCCGACATCAGACCGCTTGATGGAGACATCCACTGACCTTCCTGTCACAGGCCATGTAAACGAGGAAATTGGATTAAGCCATGCAATAAGAATATTGAAAATGTAACTAATCTGTGCGGTGGAAGTGGAACAGTTTTGTTAACCCAAGCTGTGAGTAAGCGGATCTAAATTTAGTTAATCCATGCAGTGATAGGGAGGAGTTTTTTGTTATTTCCAGGCGGTGTCACGGGTGTAAATAAAAAGATAACGTTTGCTAAGCCATGTGATGTAAATGGCACAATTGTATTCCGTACGTTGGAAATGGAGGGGTTTCTGTATTCCGTGCGGTGCAAACGGAGAAGTGATATGGCGTAGTTTGTTGTTCCATGCGGTGTAAATGGAAATTAAGTTTCATTAAGCCATGCGGTGTAGATGGCATAATTGTATTCCATGCAGTGTAAACAGAGCAATTTATGTAGTCCGTGCAGTGAAAACGAAAAGTAGATGGAGAAGTCTTTGTTATTTCCATGCAGTGTAAATGGAAATTAACTTTTGTTAAGCCATGTGGTGTAAATGGCGCAATTATATTCCGTGCGGTGTAAACGGAGCAGTTTATGTAGTCCGTGCGGTGAAAACGGAAAGTGATATGGAGAAGTTTTGTTATTTCCATGCGGTGTAAATGGAAATTAACTTTTGTTAACCCATGCGGTGGAAATGGCACAATTGTATTCCGTTCTGTGTAAACGGAGCAATTTCGTTAGTCCGTGCAGTGAAAACGGAAAGTGATATGGAGGAGTTTTTTTATTTCCATGCGGTGTAAATGGAAATTAAATCTTGTTAAGCCATGCGGTGTAAATGGCACAATTTTATTCCGTGCGGTGTAAACGGAGCAATTTCAATAGTCCGTGCGGTGAAAACGGAACGTGATACGGAGACTTTGTTATTTCCATGCGGTGTAAATGGAAATTAACGTTTGGTAAGCCATGCGGTGTAAATTGCACAATTGTATTACGTGCGGTGGAAACGGAGCAATTTTTGTAGTCCGTGCGGTGAAAACGGAAAGTGATATGGAAAAGTTCTGTTATTTCCATGCAGTGTAAATGGAAATTAACTTTTGGTAAGCCATGACGTGTAAATGGCTCAATTGTATTCCGTGTGGTGTAAACATAACAATTTATGTAGTCCGTGCGGTGACAACGGAAAGTGATATGGATAGGTTCTGTCATTTCCATGCGATGTAAATTGAAATTAACTTTTGGTACGCCATGTGGTGTAAATAGCACATTTATATTCCGTACGGTGGAAAAGGAGCAGTTTCGGTAGTTCGTGCGGTGTACACGGAGATGGTGGGTTAACCCATGCATTAGGAAATTTATTGAAATTTTACTAATCCGTGCATTGCAGGCGGAACAGTTTTGTTAACCCAGGCAGCGAGTAATGCAGTGATATAGAGACGTTTTCTTAGTTCCATGCGGTGTATATGAACGCTAACTTTTGTTAAGCCATGCAGGTAAATGGCACCGTTGTATTTTGTGCGGTGTAAGCGGAGAATTGATATGGAGAAGGTTTATTTCCATGCGGTGTAAATGGCACAATTGTAGTCCGTGCGGTGAAACGGAGGAGTTTCTACATTCCATGGTGTGTAAATGGAAAATTGGGTGAATCCATGAAGTGGACAAATTACTGAAATTTTACTAATCCGTGCAGACGAGGCAGAACAGTTTTGTTACCCCTTGCAGGGAGAAAACATATATAAATATGTTTGTTTTCTTATGTCCATGCATTGTAATTGGAGTATAAATTTTATTAAGGCATGCAGTATAAATGGCACAATTGTAGACCCCTTTATATTCCGTGCGGCAAATGGAGAAGTTTTTGCATTCCATGTTCTATTTAAGCCATATAATGTAAATGGAACAATTTGCATGTTAATATAGGTGACCGTACGTTAATGTTTACTTATGGTTTAATGGTAGTTCATGATATGTAATGACACAGCTGGTCCTGGGTACCGCAATTAATAATTACGGATGCTGCCACAAGTGGCAATCAGGCAGCGACACAGGAGGCGTGTTGAGCCAGCAGGGGGGTGCAGCAGCTGCTTCTACACCACACCTTCAACAATTGGTCAAGGGGCTGGCTAGGTTGCTCCCCATGGATGGCCTGCTGGAAGCGGGCATAGATCTACATGTATCAGCACTGTCGCTTATATGTTGTAGGTGCATGGTGTCACATTGTCGCCGATACTCTGGAGAGTGTTGTAATTGTTGCTGGTACAATGCTGCGGAGGGAGTTTGATGCTATATTAAAGCGCCTGTTGGAATTCTGTGGATTGAGTAGTAAAGTTTTAAAGGTCTTAGTTTCAGAATGGGAGCAGCCACGTCAGCAGCCCTTAAGGTGAGAGTCAGACCTGCAAATTAGAGCAGCGGGTAGATGGGTTTCAGATGCTTTCCGCAGAAACATTCGTATATCGTAAGGTGCTGCATACAGGTCAGGCTGTACCTGTTAGCAATCTGGGCAAGGGTGGACTATAGAGATAGTGCCTAGATTCGGTCAGTGGCGGAACCAGCAGCACTTACTTCGTCATCTGTGTCGATCTATGTTAACTATCATTGTATGTTGCAGGTTCGTGGTGTGACGATGTAGTCAAGACTCTGCCAGTAGCGTAGTCGGCAGCTATCATCGGGTTTATTGTGTATACGTTGCAGATCCACTGTTCGAATGTGGCTGATACTCTGACAGCGGCGGAGTGTTGGCTAGGTTTGAACTGTGGGCAAGGCGGGGGAGGGGGTGCAGTCGAGGCCCTGACAGCGGCGGGGTCAACAGCTGCATCTCTACCTGCACGTACAAGGGAATGGGGGTTAACAGCCAGTGTTTATAATTATGGTGGGGGTCGGTCACAGAGGGTGACCTAGTGGCGGAGTGACCCCCCACCATGTGAATTGTATATAAGTCAGTAGTGGTACAGATAGTACTGGTAATGGGTAGCTGATAGGCATGATTTACTAATTATGTGTAAACACCTTTTGGGGGCCGGCATGCTTGCTGAGATTATTGGATGTATCTTATTTTGATGGTGTATGCTTGCCTAATTTCATGCTCCTTAATTAATAAATCTAAATGTCATTCTTTGGCCTATTTCAATCTACGCTGGACTTGTGTTGTTATTTTTCATAAATGAATTTATGTAACAGCAGCGCATAAAGGATTTTATGCGAGATGACAAGGCAATGAAGGCGATTTGAGGTTAGACCTTTTATGGTAGAGAGAGTATTGGCCTAATTACTCGCTCACGCGTATGGATACACCAACCACGTGACCTAGAGCCAGCCTCTCTCGATTTCCAAGTTAGCTTGTGTCGTTGTGAGACCTTTGCGCTGCAAATATTTCCGAATTTCTATTGTTACTGATTATTCGTTATCGCTGAATTTGTTGATTTTATTGCAAGATCAGTTTTGTTGTTCGGTTTATTCCGATCCGTTTGAAAATTCCCACCCTCCCTCCCTAATATTGTGTTAACAGTTGTTACCCAGTTGTTATATAATAAATCAAGTGGTGCATTATGTAGGGATACACTGGAACACTGAAGACAGAGAGGTAGTTCACAAAGTTTTTGAATTTTTTGACGCTTTTCCCTGTTATAGTTTGGTACACGAGGTTCTGCATTAACGCTTTTCCCTCCACTAAGTTTTCAGTAGTGTACACAGGGTTTTTAGTGCGGGTACTTTTTACGAGTACATTTGTGTGGCTGTTTGGCCCTACCTCTCGGTCTGATGTGTTAGTAGTTATTGGTTGACTAATGTCTAGATATGTAACACCTTTATACATTGTGTGTTGTGTTTCCATAATGTTCATTATGAATTGTTCAAGAATGTTGGGTGGTCAGCCCACTTTTTTCATTTACCATGTTTGACTGGGGGATCGAGCACCCCAGCCTTTCTGTTTGTACATATATGTATGGTTAATTCACGGCGGAGTGACCCCCACCGATACAATGTGAATTGTATATAAGTCAGTAGTGGTACAGATGGTACTGGTAGTGGCTAGCTGATAGGCATGATTTACTAATTATGTGTAAACACTTTTTGGGGGCCGCCATGCTTGCTGAGATTATTGGATGTATCTTATTTTGATGGTGTATGCTTGCCTAATTTCATGCTCATTAATTAATAAATCTAAATATCATTCTTTGGCCTAATTCAATCTACGCTGGACTTGTGTTGTTATTTTGCATAAATATTAATTTGCTACCCTCGACACCATACGCTGATCCCGTGCAGGCGCCAGAAGGAAGCACGGCTACAGACGGAACAAATCCTGCCCAGACCTCTTGAACTAACCCCCGTGCCTAATCGGGAGAACGCTTCGCTGACGGCGGAACATTCCGAGCACATCTCTACGGGTATTGACGGGACTGTGCTCGCGGATGTGTTAGTATGTTGACATTGATACATTCCGAGCACATCTCTACGGGTATTGATGGGACTGTGCTCGTGGACATGTTAGTACGTTGACATTGATACATTCCGAACACATCTCTACGGGTTTTGTCGGGACTGTGCTCGCGGACGTGTTAGTACGTTGACATTCCGAACACATCTCAACGAATATTGATGGGGCTGTGCTCGTGGACATGTTAGTACGTTGACACTGATACATTCCGAGCACATATCTACAGGTTTTGACAGGACTGTGCTCGTGGACATGTTAGTACGTTGACATTGGTATTTATATGAACAGTTGTGAAAGTGTGTGTGCGCGCGTACGAGTGATCGAGCGAGCGTGCGTGCGTGGGTGTGTTTGTTACATTGATCGGAGTAGACAACCCGGCCTTTGATCAGTAGTGGTAATGCCGATGTTCATTTAGATGTAATGTAATTACCTATGTGACATGTCCAATAGCATAACATGTGGTTGAATGGTATGGCAATATAGGAGCTGTGCATGCACACGTGTGTGCATGTGTGTGTACGTTACGGTGCGCGCACGTGTGTGTGTGAGTGTGAGTGTGTGTGTGCGTGCGTGCGTGCGTGTGTGTGTGTGTGCGTGCGTGTGTGTGTGTGTGCGTGCGTGTGTGTGTGTGTGTGTGTGTGTGTGTGTGTGTGTGTGTGTGTGTGTGTGTGTGTGTGTGTGTGCGTGCGTGTGCGTGCGTGTGTGCATGTGTATTTACTATTCCATGGATGATTAAATCTGAGTAAATAAAAACGCATTTCTGTATGTTTGGTAGCTAATAGCATCAGTAATATTTCAATTTTGTCCAACAACCTTGCAACAATGTACATAGGCCACTACACTGCAGGGCAGGTTGTGATATATTCGATCGATAATCCCCTATGGGGAATGGCAGCTCACATGTTCATCCGCCATGAAGCCATGTGCATCGCGTCTTCCTCATCGACTTCGTCCACTTCCATGTCCCACTTCACTTTGTTGTGATCCTTTGTCTTCCCCTCCTACGTCCACCAAAAGTCATACATCCGGTGTAACATCATCGTCCTCACTGAATATAACATTCCCGAACCATCGCGGTCTGATTCCCCTCCGTTCATCTTATATGGACAAAACATCTATCTCCCTTCCTTTGTTTCATCTAGTCTCTGTCAAAGATGTCCCCGCAATCATTCCAGCATTCTCGTCTCCTTTCTGTCAAGAATCCTTTCTTAATTATTTTGTATTGCACACAAATCTGCTCCATGCACTGGGTCATAACAGATATCACCGTGGTCTAAAATCACCACATATTTATTGTGTCTAAGATAACAAAATGATGACATATTATATGCATGTAGCAGTGGAACACTGGGTTCGCGACAATGGATACATAGACAATAGACAAATTCAAATTAAGTTCCGCTGATGTAGCGCCGTGCAGTGAATACGCATGTATAAACCGCCCACGGTTGCAGAACGGAAGCTGGCATTTGGAATCAGAACACCGGCCTGTAATTAACCGTAATTTGTCGTAATTTGTGGCCGCAGCAGCTCGCGCGTTGCTTAGAATTTAATAATTATGATAGCCGGTGTTCTACTACATAACTTAGTAAATTTTGGTATTGGCGTGATGAATATTCCGTACGCAAAAATTTCATTTCTGGTAGGAAGTAACATATACCGTTATTAGGCAGATTCATTCTTGCTCTAAGCATTCAGCGAGAACAAAATCGACTCGACAGTGATGAATGCCTCAGCTAATTGGGTCTTGATCGTACCGAATAAGACGCGGTGTCGCGCACCACACCTTTCTTGTTGCAGGCGGCGTTGGCAGAGCACGTCGAACGTCGGAGCGCGCGGGTGGCGAACGGCGTTAAACGGCAGTGCACGTAGCAGAACCACCAGCGTGGTGAGACGTCGGAGCGGCCGAGTGGAACGTTAGTCTGCCGTAGTTCGTTGAACAAGGGTAGTTCAATTGGTCCATTTCAAAGGGACAGCGTCGTTGAAAAGAAAGCAGTACGCGAAGTTGAACCACCGGCGCGATAGAACGTCATAGCAGACAGGTGGGAGGTCAGTCTGTCGTGTGTGAACAGGATTGGTTCAATCGGCCAATCTCAAAGAGACTGCGTCGTTGAAAAGTGTCTGCAAAGCTAATGTATTTCGCTGAAACACGCGGAAAGTTTTTTGTTAATTACGTGGCTCTCATCACATCACAGCTTCAAAAGCATCCACTTAACGTGCGTTGGCGGAATAAGTGTGCGTGGGTGCGCCTTTTGTTTCTGTAGACAATGTGCAATTTTATACGAGCATCCGATACCGCGATTGGGCAGTTGCTGTGTGGACTACACTCTAACTCACTTCGGTGGACAGATCTAACGAACTTCGATGGTGTATAAAGAACGACACCGAGTGCTACGGATCAAGACTGTAGCAAGTGAAGTCGAGGTTGTTCCAGTATCGGAAGCCATTCCTGTTCAAACGATTAGCAATATTTATTTATTTGTTTTAGTTATGCCACATACGGATTATACCAGAACATGTACTTTCACGCAACGTGCACATAAACCATATATTGTGTAACAACCCGTTTTACAAGGGGAAGTCGAAAAGGTGACATTTACTTGTGCTGAATTTTATATATCATCATCTAAGGCTCTATTGACCCCACGTACAAACAGTACAAACAACAACGTTGATATCATTCAAGACTATTCCAATACTCGCGGTCACGATCAAATGTAACTTTCGCTATGACTAATATGTTGTCACTTCAGACTACGTATCTCATCGAAGACAACGCCACCTGGCAAGGACTTGATTTAAATGCCAGCGACCTATTCAGCCTTCCGCAAGACAGTGGGTTTATCGCGGTACAGTTGGCCGTGCGTTACCTACATATATATTACGTGCCAATCGTGTCTCTGTTCGGGATCGCCTGTAATGCCTTCGGAGCAGCGGTGTTGGGATATCGGTGTCGCCCGACTTCAGCAGTCCGCTACATGTCCGGCTTACTCGTAGCCGACTCTTTGTTCCTTAGTTCGCTCTTTTATCGTTGGCTCGTTGAGTTGAACGTGCTTCTTTATCGCATGGCAGGCTGGTGTCAGCTGACGACGTTCGTGCACGACGCGTCAGACTTCATGGCGCGCTGGTACGTTGTGTGTCTTGCGGTGGACCGCTACTTTTCCGCGGCGCATCCTCGGACGGCTGTTGCCTACTGTACGCCACTAGTGTCCTCGGTCGTCATCGGCGTTGTAACTGTTATCGCCATCGTCGTATACATCAACATGTGCCTTACCTTTGGCGTCGCAACCATCGGTCCCAAAGTCATTTGCGCGCCGCTGCAGCAGTTTGCCTCTGCGCTCAGCGATCTCGGCAAAGTGGATGTGTTCGTTAACAAACTGATACCGTTCAGTGCCATGTTGGTTCTCTTCAGCGCCACGTTGGCGGTATCCGTTCGCCAGCGTCGACTTCGGCGTCGACGGCAAACACAGGAATTTTCTCAGGCCGACGAGATCCATCTGCTTGACTTGAACGAGACTACTGGCGCCATGGCCCAGGTGTGTGCATATGTCGTGTGCGCTCTGCCGGGCGAGATCGTGGCGTCGTACGAAGTGCTACGTCAGATTGTCAACATGGTCACCCAACGGTCTCTAGAACATTTCCTCTTGCAACAGATTCTCTACTACCCTCAGTACGCACGTCAGGCCCTGAATATTGTACTTCTAGCCGTCTTCTGGCCGCGCTTTGCCAAGGCCTGCCGGCGATTGATCCTCGACACCATACGGCTCATCCCGTGCGGGCGCCAGAAGGAAGAACGGCTCCAGACGGAACAAATCCTGCCCATACCTCTTGAACTGACCACCGTGTCTAACCGGGAGAACGCTTCGCTGACGGCGGTACATTCCGACCACATCTCTACGGGTATTGACGGTACTGTGCTCGAGGACATATTAGTACGTTGACATTGATACATTCCGAGCACATCTCTACGGGTGATGAAGGGACTGTGCTCGTGCTTGTTAGTACGTTGACATTGGTATGGTTACATATGTATATATATATATATATATATATATATATATATATATATATATATATATATATATATATATATATATATATATATATATATATATATATATATATATATATATATATATATATATATATATTATATGTACGAGCGAGCGTGCGTGTGTGTATATGCGTGTGTGTGTGTGTGTGTGTGTCCGTGTGCGTGCGTGTGTGTGAAAGATAGGTGGATAGGCAGGTAAGTAGTGAGGTAGGTATATAGGTAGGTTGGTAGGTATGTAGATAGATAGATAGAAAGTTAGAGAGAGAGAGAGAGAAAGAGAGAGAGAGAGATAGAGAGAGAGAGAGAGAGAGAGAGAGAGAGAGAGAGAGAGAGAGAGAGAGAGAGAGAGAGAGAGAGAGAGAGAGAGAGAGAGAGAGAGAGAGAGAGAGAGAGGAAGAGAGAGAGAGAGAGAGAGAGAGAGAGAGAGAGAGAGAGCGAGAGAGAGAGAGAGAGAGAGAGAGAGAGATAGATGGGCAGGTAGGTAGGTATGTAGGTTGGTAGGTAGATAGAAAGAGAGAGAGAGAGTGTGTGTGCGTATGTTTGTATTTGTGTGCGTGCGTGCGCGCGCGCGTGTTTGTGCGCGCGCGTGTTTGTGTGTATGTGTGTGTGTGTGTGTGTGTGTGTGTGTGTGTGTGTGTGTGTGTGTGTGTGTGTGTGTGTGTGTGTGTGTGTGTGTGTGTGTGTGTGTGTGTGTGTGTGTGTGTGTGTGTGTGTGTGTGTGTGTGTGTGTGTGTGTGTGTGTGTGTGTGTGTACACATGTACGCATAGGCGTGTTTTGTTGAAATTGTGCCTTGCCATACTATGTTAGCATTGTCAAGCAATAAATATAACCATATAGATTATATCCATCGACGACGTTTATTAATGTTGCCGTGAGCATCCGAGGGACAAGATCAAGAACAAGGGCCCAAACACTTTTATGTAGCTGCAATGTTGTGAGCTGCTCCTCGTTAGAAACTATAGCCATTCAACATTTCCTAAAAACTTGCTTCTCAATTCGTTTAGCCGAATAGCTTACGCGCAGTCTCTTTAATAAGAGTGCGTCCATTTGCTAAAATCATCAAAAGATAAATAATGAAATTGCAATTACTGTGCGAACAAATATATGTTCATATTTTATACCACTGTATAACCCACGTACTCATTTCTATTGCCGAAGCAAATCGGAGGGAACGAAATTGTCCAAAGTTTGAATGTGCGACTGTGCGTGTGTGTGCGCGCAACTGTGTATGTATGCGTGTGTGCACGTGGTTTGCGAGTGTGAGTGATTGAGATAATGAACTAGATAGCGTGAATGCCTGCATGCATGTATGCGTGTGTGTTTACTATTCTAATGTATGATGACATCTCCGCAAGGAACCGCGTCGTCTCTATGCTTGACATAGACTCCTTATGATCCAATCAACAGTTAGCCAATCACATGACTATTAATTCGTTTTCGTCCAGTGGCCTTTTTCTTTTTCTTCTTCTTCTTCTCCATCCCTTGACCGGGACTATCGTAGAGGTGCCATTCTCTCGCAGTCTTCGCCAGCGTTGTCATCGTTGTCCATTGTCATCTGTTGTGCGTAGTAGGGCCAGTAGGTCTTGATGTGTCCATTCTATTATGTTGTCTTGTAATTTTTCCTCTGGCGGCCCCGTCGCCTCTTGCCCTCCAGGGTGTCTTCTCTTGCCCTCCAGGGTGTCTTCTCTTGCCCTCCAGGGTGCCCTGGATGATGTTTTTTGCAATGGTGTTGTGTCGAGTGATGTGGCCAAACAAAGGGGAGCTTGCGTCGTTTTACTGTTTAAGCTTGGTTTTGAAATTGATGTCTCTGATGCTCCTCCAGATGTTGCCAAGTCGTTACATTGCATATATCGCCATTGCAATCCTTATTTTGATGTCCTTTTTTGATTTGCCATCTTTGCTTAAACCCAATTTATTTGAAAGAGTCTACTTCCTCAAGTTTCTTACCGTTCATCTTGATGTTAATGTGGTGTCCTGGTTACACTGTTTACAAGTGCTTTACTTCTCTTAGCTGACTTCCACCTCATAAGCTCTTGCATTTTCTTCCAGTCTGGTAGTGAGGTCTTGAAAGTTTACTCTCGATGGCCATAAGATCAATATCGTCAGCAAAACGAAGATTACAACTTGGCCTTCCACCAGTAGTGGTGTTGAAGTCTTTAAGGTTCTCCTGCATTATGTTCTCGAGGAATATGTTGAAGAGAACAGTCGAGAGTGGGCTCCCCTCACGATCTCCTACAGTTGTCCTGAAAATTCTCTAAATTGGTTATTTAGAAGGATAGCACTCTTTGAGTTGGCGTATAATGATTGTATAACTTGTGTCAGAATTTCGACGAATTTGTATTTTCTCATCACTTGCCATAAGCCGTCGTGTCAGATACGGTCAAACGCCTTTTTAAAGTCAATGAAATTGTGGATCAGGTCTTCTTGATGAAGCAGGTGTTTGTCTATGATCAATCTTACATTGAAGATGTGCTCAGTGGTTCTTCTCCCGGTCATAAATCCCGGCGTGTGAACAGTATATTGTTCAATTAGTTGTAATGCAATTAGCTGTGTGGCATGTTCAATAGCAGAGCTCGACAAGGTGGGCAAAATAGGAGCGTGTGGGTAAGTATGCGTACCTGTGTGCACGCATGTATGTTACGGCGCGCGAGGGATATGCGTGTATGCGAGTGTATATGCGTGGGTGTGTATATGCGCGCAAACGTTTAGATTCTTTGAGACGTTGGCTTTACTTGAATATTTTCATACACACTGCACATGATTTCAAACGCCAACTAATAGGATTGCACAACAATGCCACTAAAAATATTAATTTGCTACCAATATATTTAAGCAGCAACACTCCTCAGAGCAGTCTTCGTTGGGACTACACGCAATCGTTAATAATGAAATTTATTGCGCTATCGATACTCGAACAAACCTGGGTCGTTCTCTGCTACCGCAGCATAACGACTGCAGCATCTGGCGGAATAACGACAAACACATTTACCATTTGTCGAGCGTGAAACTACGGCTGACTGCGGCCGCTGCAGCTCCCGGGTTGCTTAGAATTTAATAATTATGATAGCCGTTGTTCTACTACATAACTTAGTCACTTTTGATATTGGCGTGATGAATATTCCGTACGCAAGGAATTCATTTCTGGTCGGAAGCAACATATACCGTTATTAGGCAGATTCATTCTTGCTCTAAGCATTCAACAAGAACAACAGCGACTCGACAGTGATGAATGCGTCAGCTAATTGGGTCTTGATCGTATGGAATAAGATGCCGTGGCGCTCGCCACACCTTCCTTGTTGCAGGCGTCGTTGGCAGAGCACGTCGAACGTCGGAGAGCGCGGGCGGCGAACGGCGTTAAACGGCAGTGCACGTAGTAGCACCACCAGCGTGGTGAGACGTCAGAGCGGCCGAGTGGAACGTTAGTCTGCCGTAGTTCGTTGAACAGGTGTAGTTCAGTTGGTCCATTTCAAAGGGACAGCGTCGTTGAAAAGATAGCACTACGCGAAGTTGAACCACCGGCGTGATGGAACGTCGTAGCAAACAGGTGGGACGTTAGTCTGTCGTAAGTGTGTGAACAGGGTTGGTTCAATTGGCCAATCTCAAAGAGACTACGTCGTTGAAAAATGTCTGCAAAGCTAATGTATTTCGCTGAAACATACGGAAGGTTTTTTGTTGATTACGTGGCTTTCACCACATCACTGCTTCAAAAGAATCCACTTAACGTGCGTTGACGGAATAAGTGTGCGTGGGTGCGTCTTTTGTTTCTGTAGACAATGTGCAATTGACATGGTCGGTGTCTGACGTTCGTATGTTCGACGGCCATGACCTAGCGATTAGGAGATTATCGATGGTACCTTCCATGAAAGTATTCGCTCCTGACAACAAGGTTGTTGATTTCTAGGAACAAGCGGCTTGCAGCTGCAATTTTATGCGAGCATCCGATATCGCGATTGGGCAGTTGCTGTGTGGACTACACTCTAACTCACTTCGGTAGACAGTGCTAACGAACGTCGATGGTGTACTTATGTACTCATAACATTACAGGCTTTACAAAATCAGTGTACAGTTAACTAAAAGCAGAATTTCGACGAAAGTTCCACATTGAGGTAACGGGAGCAGCCAACCAGAGTTGCCTGTGCACGCACGTGTATGGAGACATGTAAATGAATGAATGCATCTTTATTTTCAACAAAAGAACATATTTCCTCCTGACGGCAAGGTTGCTGATTTCTAGGAACAAGCTGCTTATTGCTACAATTTTATGAGAGTCTCCTATACCGCCGTTTGACAGTCACTGCGTGAACCACATCCTACCTCGCTTTGGTGGATTGTGCTAACGAAAGAACGACACCGAGTGCTACGGATAAAGACTATAGCAAGTGAAGTCGAGGTTGTTCCAGTATCGGAAGCCATTGCTGTTCAAACGATTAGCAATATTTATTTATTTGTTTAAATTATGCCACATACGGATTATACCAGAACATGTCCTTTTACGCAACGTGCACATCAACGACCTGTTGTGTATCAACACCTTTTACAAGGGGAAGTCGAAAAGGTGACATTTACTTGTGCTGAATTTTATATATCTTCATCAAAGGCTGTATAGACCACACGTACAAGCAGTACAAACAATAACGTTGATACCATTCAAGACTATTCCAATACTCGCGGTCAGGATCAAATGTAACTATCGCTATGACTAACATGTCGCCACTTCAGACTACGTATCTCATCAAAGACAACGCCACCTGGCAAGGACTTGATTTAACCGTTAGCCACCTGTTCAGCCTTCCCCAAGAAAGCGGGTTGATCGCGGTACAGTTGGCCGTGCGTAACCTACATATATACTACGAGCCAATCGTGTCTCTGTTCGGGATCGCCTGTAACACCTTCGGAGCAGCCGTGTTGGGATATAGGTGTCGCCCGACTTCAGCAGTCCGCTACATGTCCCGCTTACTCGTAGCCGACTCTTTGTTCCTTAGTTCGCTATTTTATCTTTGGCTCGTGGAGTTGAACGTGCCTCTGTATCGCATGGCAGGCTGGTGTCAGTTGACGACGTTCGTGCACGACGCGTCAGACTTCATGGCGCGCTGGTACGTTGTGTGTCTTGCCGTGGACCGCTACGTTTCCTCGGCGCATCCTCGGACGGCTGTCGCCTACTGCACACCACTAGTGTCCTCGGTCGTCATCGGTGTTGTCACTGTCATCGCCATCGTCGTATACATCAACATGTGTCTTACCATTGGCGTCGCAACCATCGGTCCCAAAGTCATTTGCGCGCCGCTGCAGCAGTTTGCGTCTGCGTTAAGCGATGTCGGCAAAGTGGACGTGTTTGTTAACAAACTGATACCGTTCAGTGCCATGTTGGTTCTCTTCAGTGCCACGTCGTCGATATCCGTTCGCCAGCGTCGACTTCGGCGTCGACGGCAAACACAGGAATATTCTCAGGCCGACGAGATCCATCTGCGGGACTTGAACGAGACTGCTGGCGCCATGGCCCAGGTGTGCGCGTGCGTCGTGTGCTCTCTGCCGGGCGAGATCATCGCGTCGTACGAAGTGTTACATCAGATTGTCAATATGGTCACCCAACGGTATCTAGAACACTTCCTCTTGCAACAAATCCTCTACTACCCTCAGTACGCACGTCAGGGCCTGAATATTGTACTTCTAGCCGTCTTCTGGCCGTGCTTTGCCAAGGCCTGCCGGCGATTGATCC
>BSQZ01000053.1:2305000-2457500 GCA_033239005.1 Lamellibrachia satsuma
AATGAGTGAATGAGTGAGTGAGTGAGTGAGTGACAGAGTGAGTGATTTAGTGAGTGAGTGAGTGAGCGAGCGAGCGAGAGAGAGAGAGAGAGAGAGAGAGAGAGAGAGTGAGAGTGAGTGAGTGAGTGAGTGAGTGATTGAAAGAGTGAGTCAGTCAGTCAGTCAGTCAATCAGTATGTGAATGAATGAGTGAGTGAGTGAGTGAGTGAGTGAGTGAATGTTGGAGTGACAGAGTGAGTGAGTTAATGAATGAGTGAGCGAACGAGCGAGAGAGAGAGTGAGAGAGTGAGTGAGTGAATGAGTGAGTGAGTGAATGATGAGTGAGTGAGTGAGTGAGTGAGTGAGTGAGTGAGTGAGTGAGTGAGTGAGTGAGTGAGTGAGTGAGTGAGTGAGTGAGTGAGCTAATTAAAGAAGGAGAGTAGAACGCAACGATAAAGTTACCGTAAAATTAATATAAATTAACCGGAATGACAACACATCTTCATAGATAGAAACATGACAATTCTGTAACGTCAGATAAAACACCATCGTTTCATTTTGACCGAGAGTACGAAGTGCGAAATGGCCGCTTCACGATAATGGACACATAGATAAAAATCGCATGAAGTTCCGCGGTCGTACCTCCTCGTGTGCAGAATACATCCTTGTGAAAACCGATCGCGGTCGCAAAAAGGAAGCTGGCGTTTGGTAAATGCCGCTCGGCAAACACCGGCTGATAATTAGTCGTCATTTGTCGTTGCTCTTATTGGCCGACTATCAACGTTGCACACAGTTGAATAACACGTTTCCCAAGTACATAAGCAATCACTGTAATCACGCTGATACCGTTTTCGTCAATTCTGGGTTAGGAGACACAACGGTAGTTTTCTAGAACCCGGGCCCACCTAAATTTGTCCGCTATTGACACGTAGTGTTTATAGTCACCACGCACAATGCGTGCACAATGCATATTTTTCTATCGAAGCTGTAAATTATGAAACATGTTGTGCGTAAAAACACATTTAATCTCATTTTTTGTGGCTCGAATTCGCATATTTATCTTGCGCCATCTTGCGAATAAAAGGGCAAGATGGAGAACGATGCATGTCGGCGGTCGAATTCTCGTATTTAGCATGCATTGAGTGCCACATTGCACCATTTATTCACTGCTAAATGCAAGATGACTATGCGAATTCGAGTGCCGCCTTTGCAGGTTAATAATGGCGAAATTGATATGGACCCGGTATCGCTATGTCGAGTTGACCGAACGAATGGCGCCGGGGTGACCGAGACCCTCGTCGCCACGTCCATCATTCTGATGCTTTTTCTTCCCCGTCTACGTTTGCCATCCATTGGTGTCATCCATCCATGCCTTCTTTTCTTATTTTCCAGTGTATGCGTCATTAAGTAGGACGTTCCCGAACCGGCGCAGTCTGATTCTTTTCAGTTGATCGTTAATATACACCACAAACCTTTCTTATTTCTGTATTTCGTATTCTCTCTATCAAATATATCACCGCCATCTATCTCGGCTTGTATGTATGACCTTAACTACAAGCGGTTTAGACGATGAGCCTCTGCATCCCTGACGACATGGACAAGTCTATGAATTTCAATATATTAACATTTCTTCTTAACAACCCTAAAACTTTGTTATCACTTCTGTCCGTTTCGGAAATCATCTTTTGCCTTCTTCGGGAACACCATTCTGGGAACTTTGTTCTTCCTCTTCTTGCCAGATGGCTTGGCGAGAAAGCTGTCACGATCACTGGCAGACTTTTCTTATGTGACCTACCGTAGGAAAGACGTCACACCACATAAATACCAATAACACCAATCAGCACTTGGCTAATTAAATTACTTCCATTACGAGCGAACAAGATAATATATGCCTATCACGCTATGTACTGCCATTTTACACAGAAACCCCCATCAACGAAGCGCTGAGTGTAATCAAGAAACTATTAGGACAAGATATATAATGGCGATGGTAGAGTTCATTGTCGCAATTACATACTTTACTTTCAGGGGTATGAGTTACCAGCGAACGTTTTTGAACGGCGAAGGGGATTACAGCATAGACGCAATGCGCAAAAAAGTTAGCATACGAAGAACATAGCGCTAAATCCCTGCCTTTCCTGGATACACCAGTAATACGGAAGGAGGATAGAACAGCGGCACTCCTAGTGTATCGGAGAATACTCACACCGAGTAGACCAGTGTCTGAACTTTAGTTTTTACCGTCCACTACATTAGAAACTGGGTATCATCATGACATTATTGGATATGCGCTACAACCTCGTATCAGAACCGGAAGACACAGGGAAAGACGAGATGCGCATTACATTTCGAAGGTATTGCAACAATGGGAGTAACTAAATAGGGCCATACACATGTTATAAGGGAAAGACCGGGAGGGCGCAAAGGAAACACAGCGGATGCTAGTGCTTACGACTGCCATTGATCAGAGTAGACATCCCGGAGTATGAACAGTATACTGTTCAATTAGGTGTAATGCAATTACCTGTGTGGCATGTTCAATAGCACAGCTCGACAGGGTGTGGCAAAATAGGACCGTGTGGGGAAGTATGCGTACCTGTGTGCACGCGTATGTATGTTACGGCCCGCGAGGGGTATGCGTGTATGTGTTTGTGTGGTCCGTGCCTGCGTGCGTGCGTGCGTGCGAGCGTTCGTGCGGGAATGTATGTGTGCGTCAGTATGTTTAGATTCTTTGATACGATGGCTTTACCTTAATATTTTCTGACACACTGCAAATGATTTCAAACGCCAACTAATAACATTGCACAACAAAGCCACATAAAATATTAATTTGCTACCAATATATTTAAGCAGCAACACACCACAGAGCAGTCTTCGTTGGGACTACACGCAGTTGTTAATAATGATATTTATTGCGCTGTCGATACTCGAACAAACCTGGGTGGTTCTCTGCTACCTCAGCATAACGACTGCACTGTCTGGCGGAATAACGACAAACACATTTACCATTTGTCGAGCGTGAAATACGGCTAACTGTGGCCGCAGCAGCTCCCGCGTTGTTTATAATTTAATAATTATGATAGTCGGTGTTCTACCACATAACTTAGTACATTTTTTTATTGGCGTGATGAATATTCCGTACGCAAAGAATTCATTTCTGGTCGGAAGCAACATATACCGTTATTAGGCAGATTCATTCTTGCTCTAAGCATTCAGCAAGAACAACAACGACTCGACAGTGATGAATGCGTCAGCTAATTGGGTCTTGATTGTATGGAATAAGATGCGGTGTCGCGCGCCACACCTTTCTTGTTACAGGCGGCGTTGGCAGAGCACGTCGAACGTCGGAGCGCGCCGGTGACGAACGGCGTTACACGGCAGTGCACGTAGCAGCACCACCAGGGTGGTGAGACTTCGGAGCGGCCAAGTGGGACGTTAGTCTGCCGTAGGTCGTTGAACAAGGGTAGTTCAACTGGTCCATTTCAAAGGGACAACGTCGTTGAAAAGAAAGCACTACGCGAAGTTGAACCACCGGCGTGATGGAACGTCGTAGCAGACAGGTGGGGTGTTAGTCTGTCGTAAGTTTGTGAACAGGATTGGTTCAATTGGCCAATTTCAAAGAGACTACGTCGTTGAAAAGTGTCTGCAAAGCTAATGTATTTCGCTGAAACATACGGAAGGTTTTTTGTTAATTACGTGGCTTTCACCACATCACTGCTTCAAAAGTATCCACTTAACGTGTGTTGACGGAATAAGTGTGCGTGGGTGCGCCTTTTGTTTCTGTAGACAATGTGCAATTTTATGCGAGCGATTGGGCAGTTGCTGTGTGGACTACACTCTAACTCACTTCGGTGGACAGAGCTAACGAACGTCGACGATGTATTTATGTACTCATAATATTACAGGCTTCGCCAAATCAGTGTACACGACGAAAGTTCCACACCGAGGTAACGGGAACAGCCAACCAATGTAGCGTGTGCACCCACGTGTATGGAGACAGGTAAATGAATGAATGCATCTTTATTTTCAACAAAATAGCTACCGTCCAAGAACATATTTCCTCCTGACGGCAATGTTGCTGATTTCTAGGAACAAGCTGCTTATTGCTACAATTTCATGAGAGCCTCCGGTACCTCGGTTAGACAGTTGCTGCATGAACCACATCCTACCTCGCTTTTGTGGACTGTGCTAACGAAAGAACGACACCGAGTGCTACCTATCAAGACTACAGTAAGCGAAATCGAGGTTCTTCCAGTATCGGAAGCCATTGCTGTCCAAACGATTAGCAACATTTATTTATTTGTTTAAGTTATGCCATATACGGATTATACCAGAACATGTACTTTCACGCAACGTGCACTTCAACGACCTATTGTGTAACAACCCGTCCAAAAGGTGACATTTACTTGTGCTGAATTTGATATATCATCATCAAAGGCTCTATTGACCCCACGTACAAAGAGGACAAACAACAACGTTGATATAATTCAAGACTATTCCAATACTCGCGGTCAGGATCAAATGTAACTATCGCTATGACTAACAAGTAGCCACTTCAGACTACGTATCTCATCGAAGACAACGCCAACTGGCAAGGACTTGATTTAAACGCCAGCGACATTTTCAGCCTTCCGCAAGACAGCGGGTTTATCGCGGTACAGTTGGCCGTGCGTTACCTACATATATACTACGTGCCAATCGTGTCTCTTTTCGGGATCGCCTGTAACGCCTTCGGAGCAGCCGTGTTGGGATATCGGTGTCGCCCTACTTCAGCAGTCCGCTACATGTCCGGCTTACTCGTAGCCGACTCTTTGTTCCTTAGTTCGCTCTTTTATCTTTGGCTCGTGGAGTTGCACGTGCCTCTGTATCGCATGGCAGGCTGGTGTCAGTTGACGACGTTCGTGCACGACGCGTCAGACTTCATGGCGCGCTGGTACGTTGTGTGTCTTGCCGTGGACCGCTACGTTTCCGCGGCGCATTCTCGGACGGCTGTCGCCTGCTGCACGCCACAAGTGTCGTCGGTCGTCATCGGTGTTATAACTGGCATCGCTATCGTCGTATACTTCAACACGTGCCTTACCAGTGGCATCGCAATCATCGGTCCCAAAGTCATTTGCGCGCCGCTGCAGCAGTTTGCGTCTGCGCTCAGCGATCTCGGCAAAGTGGACGTGTTCGTTAACAAACTGATACCGTTCAGTGCCATGTTGGTTCTCTTCAGCGCCACGTCGGCGATATCCGTTCGCCAACGTCGACTTCGGCGTCGACGGCAAACACAGGAATTTTCTCAGGCCGACGAGATCCATCTGCGGGACTTGAACGAAACTGCTGGCGCCATGGCCCAGGTGTGCGCGTACGTCGTGTGCGCTCTGCCGGGCGAGATCGTGGCGTCGTACGAAGTGGTACGTCAGATTGTCAATATGGTCACCCAACGGTCTCTAGAACACTTCCTCTTGCAACAGATCCTCTACTACCCTCAGTACGCACGTCAGGCCCTGAATATTGTACTTCTAGCCGTCTTCTGGCCGCGCTTTGCCAAGGCCTGCAGACGATTGATCCTCGGCACCATACGGCTGGTCCCGTGCAGGCACCAGAAGGAAGCACGGCTACAGACGAAACAAATCCTGCCCAGACCTCTTGAACTGACCCCCGTGCATAACCGGGAGAACGTTTCGCTGACGGCGGAACATTCCGAGCACATCTTTACGGGTATTGACGAGACTGTGCTCGTGGATGTGTTAGAACGTTGATATTGATATATTCCGAGCTCATCTCTACGGGTATTGATGGGACTGTGCTCCTGTACATGTTAGTACGTTGACATTGATACATTCCGAGCACATATCTACGGGTATTGACGGGACTGTGTTCGTGGACATGTTAGTACGTTGACATTGGTATGATTAAATATGTATGTATTATATGAGCTGTTGTGAATGTGTGTTTGTTTGCGCGCGTACGAGTGATCGAGCAAGCCAGCGACCGAACTAGAGTGCGTGCGTTTGTGCATGTGTTTGTAACATTGATCGGAGTAGATAACACGGCCTTTGAACAGTAGGGGTAATGCTCATGTTCATTTAGATGTAATGTAATTACCTATGTGACATGTTCAATAGCATAACTCGTGGTTGAATGGTATGGCATTATAAGAGCTGTGTATGCGCACGTGTGTGCATGTGTGTGTACGTTACGGTGCGCCCACGTGTGTTTGTGTGTGTGTGTGTGTGTGTGTGTGTGTGTGTGTGTGTGTGTGTGTGTGTGTGTGTGTGTGTGTGTGTGTGTGTGTGTGTGTGTGTGTGTGTGTGTGTGTGTGTGTGTGTGTGTGTGTGTGTGTGTGTGTGTGTGTGTGTGTGTGTGTGTGTGTGTGTGTGTGTGTGTGTGTGTGTGTGTGTGTGTGTGTGTGTGTGTGTGTGTGTGTGTGTGTGTGTGTGTGTGTGTGTGTGTGTGTGTGTGTGTGTGTGTGTGTGTGAGTGCGTTATTTTGTTAAAATCGTCGAATTAATATTAAATAATCAAGCTGCAATTACTACGCGAACAAATATTCATTCCCGCGGACGTCTGGGGAGTGGGGGCAAGGGGGCACATGCCCCCTCAATCTGGATGTTTATCAAATTTACTTCTTTTATGTCGAGTAGATTGTTTACTTTTTGTGTTAATTAGATCATATAGTATATTTGTTAATTAAATGTATACAATTATATCATTATTGTTCATTGAAAGTAGACATCTCGGTAAGTGTAAATATTTATGGTCGTAAGGAGAACACCCTCTGGATAAAAGCCTGCGGACGTCCCTGTGTACAACAATGTTTATAGCCGTGTACTCGTTTCAACAGCCGAAGCAAATTGGAGTGAGAGAAATTGCCCAAGGTTTGAAGCTACATTGTAATTATGATAATGCTGTCAGATTTCCGATGTTTAATAATAGTAATTAAAACTGACGTGTATTATTCAACGTTGATGGCAATGCCCACACACAAGAATGTGAATTTCTGAGTGCAATGCAAACACACTTTTTAATCCATTACTTTTTTGTTGTTTGTGTGTGCGAATGTGCGTGCGAGCGTGTGTATGCGAGTGTGCACATGAGTTGCGTGCATGAGTGCGTGAGTGCGTGAGTGCGTGAGTGCGTGAGTGAGTTAGTGAGCGTGTGTGTGTGTGTGTGTGTGTGTGTGTGTGTGTGTGTGTGTGTGTGTGTGTGTGTGTGTGTGTGTGTGTGTGCGTGCGTGCGTGCGTGCGTGCGTGCGTGCGTGCGTGCGTGGGTGCGTGCGTGCGTGCGTGCGACAATGGATACATAGACAATAGGCAAATTCACATTAAGTTCCGCGGATGTAGCGCCGTGCAGTGAATACGCATGTGTAAACCGCCCATGGTTGCAGAACGGAAGCTGGCATTTGGAATCTTCCGCTCTGGAAACACAGGCCTGTAATTAGCCGTAATTTCTCGTAGTTCTTATCGTCCGACTGATCGACGCTACACAGAGTTAAATAACACATCCCAAATACATACATTTGGTAATCACTGTAACAACGTCATCTTATTTCGATGAGCCTCTTTAGCACAGAGTACATGGTCAAGTCTATGACTTTCATAATAGTAAAACATTTTCTTATCACACATAAAGCGTTTACTCAATTATCTTGATGTGATATCACATCAATAACTCGAGGCACTTAGCTAATGAAATGGTGACACTTTTCACAAACACCCCATCAACGAGACGCTGGATGTAATAAAGATAATATTAGGGGAGAATATGGAACTGAAACTACAAAGCTGAATGTGGATGATACAACTTGTACGGCGTATACAAAACATCATAAAAATATCGCTTCAGCTGTCGGACGACATCTACATCTCAGTAAATTACGAATGCATTCAGTAAAGTACAGACTGTGTATACCAGATCCCATGCAAGAGTTGTTACATCTTACCAGACTCACGAAGATTTACTCCCGAATAGATGCCATAAGCAACCACTATAGAACATAAGCCAACCAGTAGCAACTGTGTTATTAACTGAGAGGGGTCAATGGATAACAACGGAAGTTTGCTATAGATGGATTAAGGAATACAATACAGAGACGATGAGGTACTGGCTCAGCCACTCGTGAGCCAGCCTGCTTGCCATGCCATCTGACGAGCAGATGAAGAACTAAGTTCAAACAATGCAGTTCCAGAAGAAGGCAAACTATGACTGCCGAAACTTTGACATGAGTAAACATTTTAGTTTTTGAATCTGATTTATTCTCCTTAAACTTGATGAACATTTTCATTTAGTTACACCAGCCACGTAGTACATGTATACTGAAAACATGCATACTAATATTTTAAATCGTACACCCGAGTGCTGACAACTTAAAAAAAAATGTTCCGTGTGTGCCTGTGTGTGTGTGTGTGTGTGTGTGTGTGTGTGTGTGTGTGTGTGTGTGTGTGTGTGTGTGTGTGTGTGTGTGTGTGTGTGTGTGTGTGTTGTGTGTGTGTGTGTGTGTGTGTGTGTGTGTGTGTGTGTGTGTGTGTGTGTGTGTGTGTGTGTGTGTGTGTGTGTGTGTGTGTGTGTGTGTGTGTGTGTGTGTGTGTGTGTGTGTGTTTGTGTGTGTGTGTGTTTACGTGTGGTCCGTGCTTGTGAGCGTGCCTGTGAGCGTGCGTGCGTGCGTGCGTGCGTGCGTGCGTGCGTGTGTATGTGTACATGAGTATGTTTGGATTCTTAGGGGCGATGGCGGATGACGGATTATACCAGAACATGTCCTTTCACGCAACGTGCATATCAACGAGCTATTGTGTAACAACCCGTTTTATAAGGGGAAGTCGAAATGGTGACTTTACTTGTGTTGAAGTTGATATATCATCATCAAAGACTCTATAGACCCCACGTGCAAACAGTACAAACAACAACGTTGATATAATTCAAGACTATTCCAATACTCGCGGTCAGGACCAAACGTAACTATCGCTATGACTAACAAGTCGCCACTTCAGACTACGTATCTCATCGAAGACAACGCCACCTGGAAAGGACTTGATTTAAACGCCACCGACCTGTTCAGCCTTCCGCAAGAGAGCGGGTTGATCGCGGTACAGTGCGTTACCTACATATATACTACGTGCCAATCGTGTCTCTGTTCGGGATCGCCTGTAACGCCTTCGGAGCAGTCGTGTTGGGATATCGGTGTCGCCCGCCTTCAGCAGTCCGCTACATATCCGGCTTACTCGTAGCCGACTCTTTTTTCCTTAGTTCGCTCTATTATCTTAGGCTCGAGGAGTTGAACGTGCCTCTGTATCGCATGGCAGGCTGGTGTCAGTTGACGTCGTTCGTGCACGACGCATCAGACTTCACGGCGCGCTGGTACGTTGTGTGTCTTGCCGTGGACTGCTAGGGTAGGGCGGGGCAATACGCCCATAGCACTTTTCCAACGAACGCCCAATGCAGTATACCACATGTTATGCTTTTTGAAGTGCTGCCATCTCTCGCTTTCTTCTGACAAGAGCGCTAAAGTGGATGTTCGAAAGTAAGTATGAAAATCAATGTTTCGTGTTTTTCTCGGTATTGATATAAAATTTAATGTCTACCTTTGTGTTAATAAAGTCATTGTAACCAAGAGTGCTGTTTTGCAACTCGGCATATATCATCATAATTAACTTGTAAACACATTAGCAGCATTGATTGTGGGTGATAATAAGGACGCTTATTGTTTTGCCACCTATTGATCAAAATAATACTATTGGGGCGAGACGCCTACCAACCAAGGGGGCAATATTCCTAGGTGGGCGTTTTGCCCCTATATATATATATATATATATATATATATATATATATATATATATATATGTATATATATATATATATATATATAAAAATATATATATATATATATATATATATATATATATATATATATATATATATATATATATATATATATATATATATATATATATATATATATATATATATATATATATATATATATATATAGAACAGTCATACCTTCAGTATAATAATTATACAACTACCAATACCAATCCCACTACTGCCAGTCTTTGTGCAGACAATAGGTATGCATTATTACCTTTCTTTATTATAACGCATTTAATTATTCTTTATGTTCATTTGCAGTCTAAATCATGGTCAGGCACCATAAAACAAAAACAAACAGAGGAGTGTACGGTGATGGCAACTTGCAAGATGCGTTGAGATTAGTCAGAGACGGCATGCCGCTCATCTGTGTCAGCAAAGAATTGGGAGTTCCGGCTCGCACTATTCGCAGACACCGTGATGCCCTTGTAGCCACACCTGGAAAGGTGAGGTTGGGTTCCTCATCGGCGCTGCCGTCGGAGGTTGAGTTGGTCATTCATGACCACATCCAGACAATGGAGAGGACCTTGTACGGCCTAACTCCTACTGATGTCAAACGTCTGGCATACGACGTGGCAGTGGCCACGGGGACAAACCACCCGTTCAACCAGACAAACAAGTTGGCATGGAAAGACTGGCTGAAGAGCTTTCTAAAAAGACATCCCGACCTGAGCATTCGTCAGCCCCAAGGAACACACTTATCAAGAGCTGTTGGTTTCAACAGAGCGAAAGTAAACGAGTTCTTTGGGATCTACAAAGATGTGCTCAATGGCCACGAATACATACCGTCCAAGGTGTGGAACATGGACGAAACTGGGATAACCAGTGTCCACCAGCCAGGCAAGGTCGTCGCTTCCAAGGGGGTCCGTCAGGTAGCGAAAATGACCAGCGGCGAACGAGGAGCAACCGTGACCGTGATCTGCGCGGTGAGTGCTGCCGGGGCCTACCTTCCGCCATTCATTATTTTACCCGGAAGCGAATGGTGGACCAGCTCATGCAGGGTGACCCGCCACAGTCAGTCGGCCACGCCAGTGCAAGCGGTTGGACAGATGCCGGACTCTTTCTGAAGTGGATGGAACATTTTGTTCTCTACACAAATGCATCAACGCAGAACCGTCACCTGATTGTGTTGGACGGGCATCACAGCCACAAGACCCTGGATGCTGTAAAGTATGCCAGGGCTCATGGAATCGAGCTGATCACTCTTCCTCCACACTGCACCCATAAGATGCAGCCTCTCGACCGATGCTACTTCAAATCTCTGAAGAGCGCCTACAACGTATCTGCAGACAACTGGATGACGTCACACCATGGCCAAAGAATAACATTCTACGACATGGCAGGGATCTTTGGCACTGCGTTCCTGCGAACGTCAACGCCAGACAAGGCCATCAATGGATTCCGGGCCTGCGGACTGTGGCCCTTCGATGACACCATCTTTCAAGACAACGAGTTCGCTGCTGCCGCTGTGACAGAAGAGGGGCCACCTATACATGATACCACTGAGCAGGCCGATGTGGCGGCCATTGAAAGTATGTGCACAATGTTAAGACGCACTATTTATACGGGATATACGTCAGTCAATGTGCACACTATGGATATTCCAAAACCTTTCCATCACACGTTGGAAGCCAAACGCGCGTAAATTAAAATTACCCATTTGCCCTTGCTTGCCCCCATATAGCTCCAAAGCATTCCCACTCAATTGCTGACTGACGAGAAATATCACTTTATTCACATAAGAAGATACATGTAATGAGTGTAACAATAACGACTTATGTACCTGTGCTGAATATAGTAAATGACTATGTATAGTAGTTTAGTATGGCAGGCTAGGGTAAATTAGGGAATCGTACATTTTATTGATATAGGTCTAGCGGTTGTACAAAAATATAGGTACAGGTATTGACGTACCTCTGAGCTCGGATACAGGCTCTATAAAAATAGTGTATATTGTACTGAACTATGTGTTATAGATACCGCTCGGGAGATCGTCAAGAAGCTTTCTCCTTCTCCGCGGATTGATGCAACCAGAGCTCGTACGCGGACGGCTGAATCTGCGGCGTGCCTCACGTCGTCTCCAGACAAACGGGGTTTGGTGGAAAAGGACGACGTCCAAAAAAGGCAGAAAAACCGCCGTCCGCACTGCATCGGGAAAGAAACGCAAAACAAAGAAACAAGCTACACCCGAAAGCAGCGACGACGAAGACGAAACGTGGCCTTGCCTTGTATGTGGCGAGCTTTTTCAAATAGCAAATCGCGTGAAAAATGGGTCCAGTGTCTAATGTGCAAGAAATGGGCCCACGAGCAGTCCACACCAGGCTACACGAGCAGTGCACACTAGGCTACAACAGGTTTATGTGTCCCAACTGTGAATCAGACGAGGACTAGGAAAGTCACATCATGTCATGTAATGTCTCACAGCAACGGAGAAAACATTACCGTAATGCCTTTCAATTATGATATTTGTTTCAATATAATGCTATACACTATGATAATAGGAACTTGGCTGGCTTGACATAAATGAGACAACTTCCAGTATGCATGACACATTTGTTTAATTGTATCAATTATATCATACTGCTAATAGTCGTATAATACGCAAATAGATTTGCTTAATTGGTAGGTCCCAGATGTATGTTATACGTGACATATGTGATGTCAACACGATTCCCTGATTTCTTGTGGGGCGAAACGCGTACCACTACAGACTTTCCCCTTTCTGTGGGCGTATTGCCCCAGCAAAGGGGTAGTACGCCTACATAAGACTTTTTTTTAACTTGAAAGCTGTTTGTAATCAGAATTTTAATGCTGTTTATTTTAATTGAGTGTAGCTGCCACTTTCGGAGTATTCAATTTTTTTTTCGAATAAACTTTAGTATTTGTTGCTAATCAATTTCTTGCTTAAGGTGGGCGTATTCCCCCGCCCTACCCTACGTTTCCGCGGCGCAACCTCGGACGGCTGTCGCCTACTGCACGCCAGTAGTTCTTACCATTCGCGTCGTAACCATCGGTCCCAAAGTCATTTGCGCGCCGCTGCAGCAGTTTGCAGCAAAGTGGATGTGTTGGTTAACAGACTGATACCGCTCAGTGCCATGTTGGTTCTCTTATGCGCCACGTCGGCGGTATCCGTTCGCCAGCGTCGACTTCAGCGTCGACGGCAAACACAGAAATTTTCTCAGGCCGAAGAGATCCATCTGCGGGACTTGAACGAGACTGCTGGCGCCATGGCCCAGGTGTGCGCGTACGTCATGTGCGCTCTGCCTGCGAGATCGTGGCGTCGTACGAAGTGCTACGTCAGATTGGCAACATGGTCACCCAACGGTCTCTAGAACACTTCCTCTTGCAACAGATCCTCTACTACCCTCAGTACGCACGTCAGGGCCTGAATATTGTTCTTTTAGCCGTCTTCTGGCCGCGGTTTGCCAAGGCCTGCCGGCGATTGATCATCGACACCATACGGCTGATCCCGTGTAGGCGCCAGAAGGAAGCACGGCTACAGACTGAACAACTGACCGTGTCTAACCGGGAGAACGCTTCGCTGAGGGCGGTACATTCCGAGCACATCTCTACGGGTATTGACGGGACTGTGCTCGTGGACATGTTAGTACGTTGACATTGGTATGGTTGCATATGTATATATGTATATATGTATATTATATGTACGACCGAGCGTGCGTTTGTGTATGTGCGCGTGTGTGTGTGCGTATGCGTGCCTGCGTGTGTGCCTGAGGGAGATAGGTGGATAGGCAGGTAGGTAAGTAGGTAGGTAGGTAAGTAGATAGAAAGCGAATGAGAGAGAGAGAGAGAGAGAGAGAGAGAGAGAGAGAGAGAGAGAGAGAGAGAAGAGAGAGAGAGAGAGTGTGTGTGTGTGTGTGTGTGTGTGTGTGAGTGAGTGAGTGAGTGAGTGAGTGAGTGGGTGTGATGAGTGGGTGAGTGAGTGAGTGATTGAGTGAGTGAGTGAGTGGGTGAGTGAGTGAGTGAGTGAGTGAGTGAGCTAATTAAAGAAGGAGAGTAAAACAAAACAATAAAGTTAGCGTAAAATTAATATAAATTAACCGGAATGACAACACATCTTCATAGATAGAAACATGACAATTTTGTAACGTCAGATAAAACACCATCGTCTCATTTTGACCGAGAGTATGAAGCGCGAAATGGCCGCTTTACGAAAATGGACACATAGAAAAAATTCACATCAAGTTCTGCGGTCGTAGCTCCTCGTGCAGAGAACATGCTTGTGAAAACCGATCGCGGTCGCAAAAAGTAAGCTGTCGTTTGGTAAATGCCGCTCGGCAAACACCGGCTGATAATTAGTCGCCATTTGTCGTCGCTCTTATCGGCCGACAATCAACGTTGCACACAGCTGAATAACACGTGTCCCAAGTACATACGCTTAGCAATCATTGTAATAACGCCGATGCCGTTTTCGTCAATACTGGGTTAGGAGACACAACGGTACTTTTCTAGAATCCGGGCCCACCTCAATTTTGCCATTATTAACACGTAGTGTGTATAGTCAATACGCACAATGCGTGCACAATGCATATTTTTCTATCGAACATGTAAATTATGAAACATGTTGTGCGTAAAAACACATTTAATATCCTTTTTTGTCGTTCGAATTCGCATATCAACGGAACAGAATTTCGGGCGGTCGACATGAACGTAATTAGCACGAGAGCCTGACAAATGGACACAGGGAACGACGTGGGATCTTCTTCCAGGGAGAATGACGAGCCTGATCAATGGGCAGCACAGCGTAGAATTTGTCGTCCGTTGTCAAAAGGGTAAATTAACTAATATTGTCGTTCGCCTATTTTGGTTGTGCTGTTTTGTTAAAGTGTTTTAATAGGCGGATTTTAGAAAGCAATTGCGATGATAACAAACAACACCAATTGTTGATGTGTTTATTTCAAAAGAAGAGAACTGTTCGTGAAGAGTGAGTGAGTGAGTGAGTGAGTGAGTGAGTGACTGAGTGAGTGAGTGAGTGAGTGGGTGAGTGAGTGAGTGAGTGAGTGAATGAGTGAGTGAGTGAGTGAGTGAGTGAGTGAGTGAACGAGCGAGCGAGAGAGAGTGAGAGAGTGAGAGAGTGACTGAGTGAGCGAGTGAGAGAGAGTGAGTGAGTGAGTGAGTGAGTGAGTGAGTGGGTGGGTGGGTGAGTGAGTGAGTGAGTGAATGAGTGAGTGAGTGAGTGAGTGAGTGAGTGAGTTAGTTAGTGAGTGAGTTAGTGAGTTAGTGAGTTAGTGAGTTAGTGAGTTAGTGAGTGAGTGAGCTAATTAAAGAAGGAGAGTAGAACAAAACGAGTGAGTGATGGAGTGAAAGAGTTAGTGAGTTTGAGTGTGAGAGATCGAGCGAGAGAGAGAGTGAGAGAGTGAGTGAGTGAATGAGTGAGTGAGTGAGTGAGTGAGTGAGTGAGTGAGTGAGTAAGTGAGTGAGCTAATTAAAGAAGGAGAGTAGAAAAAACGATAAAGTTAGCATAAAATTAATGTTAATTAACCGGAATTACAACACATCTTTAAAGATAGAAACATGACAATTCTGTAACGTCTGATAAAACACCATCGTCTCATTTTGACCGAGAGTACGAAGTGCGAAATGGCCGCTCTGATCTTCGTCCGTCATAGCGCCCTGTTCAACGCGTCTTACTCGTCGACTTCTGTCAGTTTTACGGCCCACTTCACCACGACCATCATTCTGAAGCTTTTTCTTCCCCGTCTAAGTTGGCCATCCATTTTATTTTTCCATCTTTAGGACGTGCCCGAACCGGCGCAGTCTGATTCGTTTCAGTTTATTGTTAATATACACCACAAACTTTTCTTATTTCTGTATTTTGTATTCTCTCTATCAAATATATCACCGCCATCTATATTGGCTTGTGTGTATGACCTTAACTACAAGCGGTTTAGACGATGAGCTTCTGCATCACTGACGATATGGACAAGTCTATGAATTTCAATATATTACAATTTCTTCTTAACAACCCTAAAACTTTGTTGTCACTTCTATCCGTTTCGGAAATCATCTTTTGCCTTCTTCGGGAACAGCATTCTGGGAACGTTGTTCTTTCTCTGCTTGCCAGATGGCTTTGCGAGAAAGCTGTCACGATCACTGGCAGGCTTTTCTTCTATGATCTACCGCAGGCAAGACGTCACACTACATAAATACCAATAACACCAATCAGCACTTGGCTAATTAAATTATCTGCATCATGAGCGAACAAGATAAGATATGCCTATCACGCTATGTACTACCGCTTTTCACCGAATCCCCTATCAACGAAGCGCTGAGTGTAATCAAGAAACTATTAGGGAAGGATACATAACGGCGAAAGTGAAGTTCATTGTCGCAACTACATACCTTAGGTTCAGGGTATGAGTTACCAGCGAACGTTTTTGAACGGCGATGGGGATTACACAGTCACTCGTAACAGGAAATCTGTTTTTTTTTTGGAATGAATGGGACAGCAAACCATGGTCACAGCTCCAGGAACATGGAAGCCAAAACTATGGAAGAATGGAAGAGATATGTGGATGATATAAGGGAAGTAGTGACAAAGGGAAGAAGAATTTACATATTATATGAACAACATACACCCTGCCTTTCCTGGATACACCAGTGATACGGAAGGAGGATAGAACAGCGGCACTCCTAGTGTATCGGAGAATACTCACACCGACCAGTGTCTGAACTTCAGTTTTTACCGTCCACTACATCAGAAACTGGGTATCATAAAGACATTATTGGATATGCGCTACAACCTCGTATCAGAACCGGAAGACACAGAGAAAGACGAGATGCGCATTACATTACGAAGGTATTGCAACAATGGGGGTAACTAAATAGAGCCATACAAATGTTATAAGGGAAAGACCGGGAGGGCGCCAAGGAAACACAGCGGATGCTAGTGCTTACGACTACCGTTACATTGATCAGAGAAGACATCCCGGCGTATGAACAGTATACTGTTCAATTAGTTGTAATGCAATTAGCTGTGTGGCAAACTCAATAGCACAACTCGACAAGGTGTGGCAAAATAGGAGCGTGTGGGCATGTATGCGTACCTGTGTGCACACGTATGTATGTTACGGCCCGCGAGGGATATACGTGTATGTGTATGTATATGCGTGTGTGTGTGTATTCGCGCGCGCGCGTGCGTTTGTGTGTGTGGTCCGTGCGGGCGTGCATGCATATGTTCATGCGTGCGTGCGGGAATATATGTGTGCGTCAGTATGTTTAGATTCTTTGATACGATGGCTTTACTTGAATATTTTCTTACACACTACACATGATTTCAAACGGCAACTAATAGGATTGCACAACAATGCCACTAAAAATATTAATTTGCTTCCAATATATTTAAGCAGCAACACTCCACAGAGCAGCCTTCGTTGGGACTACACGCAGTCGTTAATAATGATATTTACTGCGCTGTCGATACTCGTTGGTCTGGTTCCGTCGTAACAATCCTGGGTGGTTATCTGCTACCGCAGCATAACGACTGCAGCGTCTGTCGGATTAACGACAACACATTTACCATTTGGCCGCAGCAGCTCGCGCGTTGCTTAGAATTTAACAATTATGATAGCCGGTGTTCTACTACATAACTTACTCAATTTTGTTATTGGCTTGATGAATATTCCGTACGCAAAGAATTCATTTCTGGTCGGAAGAAACATATACCGTTATTAGGCAGATTCATTCTTGCTCTAAGCATTCAGCAAGAACAACAGCGACTCGACAGTAACGAATGCCTCAGCTAATTGGGTGTTGATCGTACCGAATAAGACGCGGTGTCGCGCACCACACCTTTCTTGTTGCAGGCGGCGTTGGCAGAGCACGTCGAACGTCGGAGCGCGCAGGTGGCGAACGGCGTTAAACCGCAGTGCACGTAGCAGCACCACCAGCGTGGTGAGACGTCGGAGCGGCCGAGTGGAACGTTAGTCTGCCGTAGGTCGTTGAACAAGGGTAGTTCAATTGGTCCATTTCAAACTGACAGCGTCGTTGAAAAGAAAGAAGTACGCGAAGTTGAACCACCGGCGCGATAGAACGTTATAGCAGACAGGTGGGAGGTCAGTCTGTCGTAAGTGTGTGAACAGGATTGGTTCAATCGGCCAATCTCAAAGAGACTGCGTCGTTGAAAAGTGTCTGCAAAGCTAATGTATTTCGCTGAAACACGCGGAAAGTTTTTTGTTGATTACGTGGCTTTCACCACATCACAGCTTCAAAAGCATCCACTTAACGTGCGTTGACGGAATAAGTGTGCGTGGGTGCGCCTTTTGTTTCTGTAGACAATGTGCAATTTTATACGAGCATCCGATACCGCGATTGGGCAGTTGCTGTGTGGACTACACTCTAACTCACTTCGGTGGACAGTGCTAACGAACGTCGATGGTGTATTTATGTACTCATAACATTACAGGCTTTACCAAATCAGTGTACAATTAACTAAATGCAGAATTTCGCAGAAAGTTCCACACCGAAGTAATGGGAGCAGCCACCCAGTGTTGCGTGTGCACGCACGTGTATGGAGACAGGTAAATGAATGAATGCATCTTTATTTTCAACAAAATAACTACCTTCCAAGAACATATTTCCTTCTGACGTTGATTGCCGATTTCTAGGAACGAGCTGCTTATTGGTACCATTTTATGAGAGCCTCCGGTACCGCGGTTAGACATTCGCTGCATGAACCACATCCTTCCTCGCTTTGGTGGACTGTGTTAACGAAAGAACGACACCGAGTGCTACGGATAAAGACTATAGCAAGTGAAGTCGAGGTTGTTCCAGTATCGGAAGCCATTGCTGTTCAAACAATTAGCAACATTTATTTCTTTGTTTAAGTTATGCCACATACGGATTATACCAGAACATGTCCTTTCACGCAAAGTGCACATCAACGATCTATTGTGTATCAACCCGTTTTACAATGGGAAGTAGAAATCGTGACATTTACTTGTGTTGAAGTTGATATATCATCATCAAAGACTCTATAGACCCCACGTACAAACCAAACAGTACAAACAACAACGTTGATGTAATTCAACACTATTCCAATACTCGCGGTTAGGACCAAATGTAACAATCGCTATGACTAACATGTCGGCACTTCAGACTACGTATTTCATCGAAGACAACGCCACCTGGCAAGGACTTGATTTCAACGCCAGCGACCTGTTCAGCCTTCCGCAAGACAGCGGGTTTATCGCGGTACAGTTGGCCGTGCGTTACCTACATATATACTACGTGCCAATCGTGTCTCTTTTCGGGATCGCCTGTAACGCCTTCGGAGCAGCCGTGTTGGGATATCGGTGTCGCCCGACTTCAGCAGTCCGCTACATGTCCGGCTTACTCGTAGCCGACTCTTTGTTCCTTAGTTCGCTCTTTTATCTTTGGCTCGTGGAGTTGAACGTGCCTCTGTTTCGCATGGCAGGCTGGTGTCAATTCACGACGTTCGTGCACGACGCGTCAGACTTCATGGCGCGCTGGTACGTTGCGTGTCTTGCCGTGGACCGCTACGTTTCCGCGGCGCATCCTCAGACGGCTGTCGCCTACTGCACGCCACTAGTGTCTTCGGTCGTCATCGGTGTTGTAACTGTCATCGCCATCGTCGTATACATCAACATGTGTCTTACCCTCGGCGTCACAATCATCGGTCCCAAAGTCATTTGCGCGCCGCTGCAGCAGTTTGCGTCTGCGCTCAGCGATCTCGGCAAAGTGGATGTGTTCGTTAACAAACTGATACCGTTCAGTGCCATGTTGGTTCTCTTCAGCGCCACGTCGGCGGTATCCGTTCGCCAGCGTCGACTTCGGCGTCGACGACAAACACAGGAATTTTCACAGGCCGACGAGATCCATCTGCGGGACTTGAACGAGACTGCTGGCGCCATGGCCCAGGTGTGCGCGTACGTCGTGTGCGCTCTCCCGGGCGAGATCTTCGCGTCGTACGAAGTGTTACATCAGATTGTCAACATGGTCACCCAAAGGTCTCTAGAACACTTCCTCTTGCAACAGATGCTCTACTACCCTCAGTACGCACGTCAGGCCCTGAATATTGTACTTCTAGCCGTCTTCTGGCCGCGCTTTGCCAAGGCCTGCCGGCGACTGATCCTCGACACCATACGGCTGATCGCGTGCAGGCGACAGAAGGAAGCACGGCTACAGACGGAACAAACCCTGCCCAGAACTCTTGAACTGACCCCCGTGCCTAACCGGGAGAACACTTCGCTGACGGCAGTACATTCCGAGCACATCTCTGCGGGTACTGACGGGACTGTGCTCGTGGACATGTTAGTACGTTGACATTGATACATTTCGAACACATCTCTACGGGTATTGACGGACTGTGCTCGTGGACATATTAGTACGTTGACATTGATACATTCCGAGCACATATCTACGGGTATTGACGGGACTGTGCTCGTGGACATGTTAGTACGTTGACATTGATACATTCCGAGCACATCTCTATGTGTTTTGACAGGACTGTGCTCGTGGACATGTTAGTACGTTGACATTGGTATGATTAAATATGTATGTATTATATGAACAGTTGTGAATGTGTGTGTCCGTGCGTACGAGTGATTGAGCGAGCGAGCCAGCAAGCGAACGAGCGTGCGTGCGTGCGTGCGTGCGTGCGTGCGTGCGTGCGTGGATGTGCTTGTTACATTGATCGTAGTAGACAACCCGGCGTTTGAACAGTAGGGCTAATGCTGAAGTTCATTTAGATGTAATGTGATTACCTATGTGACATGTCCAATTGCATAACTCCTGGTTGGCAATATAATAGCTGTGGATGTATGCGTACTTGTGTGTGGGTATCAGTGTATATTTTTTTAAATTGTGCGCTGACATATTATGTTAGCATTGTTAAACAATAAATAGCGTCATACCCATTATATCCATTCGCGAACTTTATTAATGTTGCGTACTTGTTGTGAGCAGCTCCTCGTTAAAGGTTATCGCAATTCAACATTTCCATAAAACTCCCTTCTCAATTCATGTAGGTAGCCGAATAGTTTGTGTACGCACAGTCGCTTTAATGAGAGTGCGTTATTTTGTTAAAATCGTCGAATTAATATTAATTAATCAAGCTGCAATTACTACGCGACCAAATATTCGTTGATGTGTGTACACCCGTGTCTGGGGAGTGGGGGCAAGGGAAGCACATGCCCAATCAATCTGGATGTTTGTAAAATTTTGGTCTTTTATGGCGGGTATATTGTTTACTTTTTGTGTTAAGTAGATCATCTATTATATTTTTTTATTAAATGTATTCAATTATATCATTATTGTTCATTGAAAGTAGACATGTTGGTAACTGTAAAGATTTCTGGTCGTAATGAGAATCCCCCTCTGGAAAAAAATAGCCTGCGGACGCCCCTGTGTACCTCAATGTTTATAGCCGTGTACTCGTTTCAACAGGCGAAGCAAATTGAAATTGCCCAAGGTTTGAAGCTACATTGTAATAATGATAATGCTGTCAGATTTCCGATATCTAATAATAGTAATTAAAACTGACGTGTAACATTTTCAACGTTGATGGCCCAAACACAAGAATGAGTGCAATGCAAACACAATTTTTAATCCATTACTTTTTTGTTGTGTGTGTGAGTGTGTGTTTGTGTGTGTGTGTGTGTGTGTGTGTGTGTGTGTGTGTGTGTGTGTGTGTGTGTGTGTGTGTGTGTGTGTGTGTGTGTGTGTGTGTGTGTGTGTGTGTGTGTGTGTGTGTGTGTGTGTGTGTGTGTGTGTGTGTGTGTGTGTGTGTGTGTGTGTGTGTGTGTGTGTGTGTGTGTGTGTGTGTGTGTGTGTGTGTGTGTGTGTGTGTGTGTGTGTGTGTGTGTGTGTGTGTGTGCGAATGTGCGAATGTGCGAATGTGCGTGCGAGCGTGTGTATGCGAGTGTGCACATGATTTGCGTGCATGAGTGAGTGAGTGTGTGTGTGTGTGTGCGCGTGCGTGCGTGCTTGCGTGCGTGCGTGCGTACGTGTGTATTTACTATTCCATGGATGATTAAATCTGAGTAAATAAAACCGTATTCCTCTATGTTTCGTAGCCAATAGCAACAGTAATATTTCAATTTCGTCCAACAACCTTGCAACAATGCACATAGACCACTACGCCGCAGAGTAGGTTGTGATATATTCGACCGAGAATTCCCTATGGAGAATTTCAGCATGGATGTTCATCCGCCAAGAAGCCCTGTCCATCGCGTCTTCCTCGTCGACTTCATCCACTTTCATGTCCCACTTCATGCATGACTTCCCTCGTTGTGATCCTTTGTCTTCCCCTACTACGTCCACCAATATCCTTACATCCTGTGTAACATCATCATCTGGCATTTGGAATCTTCCGCTCTGAGAACACCGGGCTGTAATTAACCGTAATTTGTCGTAGTTCTTATCGTCCAACTGATCAACGCTACACACAGTTAAATAACACATTGTGTCCCAAGTACACAAATTTGGTAATCACTGTAACAACGTCATCTTCTTTCGACCGCTCTGATCTTCGTCTGCCACGAAACCCTGTTCATCGCATCGTCCTCTTCGAATTCTGCGACGTCCATGTCCTGCGTTCCCACGTCTCTCATTCTGATCCATTGTCTTCCCTGCTACGTTTGCTATCCACCTGTAGCATCCATGCCATGTTTACTGCATCATCAACCTTCATACGTATAACATGCCCGAACCACAGAAGTTTGATTTTTTCAGTTCATCTTGCAAGCATACCACACGTCTTTATTAGGTCTTAGTTTTGTATTCCCTCTACCAAGAATATCCCAGCTCTCTATCCAAACTTGTGTATGTGACCTTAGCTGCAAGTGGTTTATACGCTGAGCCTCTGCAGCACTGAGTACATGGTCAAGTCTATGACTTTCATAATAGTATAACATTTTCTAATCACACCTAAAACTTTTACTCACGTATCTTCGTTTCGGCAGTCATCATTTGCATTCTTTGTGAAACGCATTCTGGGATTTTAGAACCTCCTTGGTTTGGAGAGATGGCTGTCATGATTACTGACATACCTTCTATGACTTCAGTTATGTAAGGTATCACATCACATCAATAACTCGAGGCATTTAGCTAATGAAATGGCTTCCACCAGGGTCGAACACGATGATATGTTTCTGTCACACGATGTAATGTCACTTTTCACAAACACACCCATCAACGAGACGCTGCATATAATTAGGATAATATTACGAGAGAATATGACACTGAAACTACAAAGCTGAATGTGGGTGATGCAACCTGTACGGTGCATACAGAACATCATCAAAATATCGCTTCAGCTGTCGGACGACATCTACATATCAGGAAAATACGAGTGCATTCAATAAAATACAGACTGTGTATACCAGATCCCATGCAAGAGTTGTTACACCTAACCAGACTCAAGGAATGGAAGAAGGAGGTCGAGACCATCACAACCATGCGATTTACTCCCGAATAGATGCCATAAGCAACCACTATAGAACATAAGCCGACCAGTAGCAACTGTGTTATTAACTGAGAGGGGTCAAGGGATAACAACGGAAGTGTGCTATGGATGGATTAGGGAATACCATACAGAGACGATGAGGTACTGGCTCAGCCACTCGTGAGTCAGCCTGCTTGCCATGCCATCTGACGAGCAGAGGAAGAACTAAGTTCAAGCAATGCAGTTCCAGAAGAAGGCAAACTATGACTGCCGAAACTTTGACATGAGTAAACATTTTAGTTTTTGAATCTCATTTATTCTCCTTAAACTGGATGAACATTTTCACCAATTTAATTACACCACCCACGTGGTAGATGGATACTGAAAACATGCATCCTAATATTTTAAATCGTACACATCCGAGTGTGTGTGCGTGCGTGCGTACGTACGTACGTGCGTGCGTGCGTGCTTGCGCGCGCGTGTGTGCGTTTGTGTGTGTGTGTGTGTGTGTGTGTGTGTGTGTGTGTGTGTGTGTGTGTGTGTGTGTGTGTGTGTGTGTGTGTGGTATCTTATCAGGTCTAAAGTATATGCATTTTGCAAAGCGAAGCGAAAACACATTAATAATGATTACGACTGCCGGAAGTGTGTCTGTGTGTCATCAACACAACACCCTTTTAGGGAGATGCGGTCAAGTTATAATAAATAGAAGTTACATACGTTTACGGAAAAGACTGCACATATGACATGCTTGTACTTAGCCTTCCGCATATTAGTTAAGTGTTAACCAGTTGCCTGTGATTTACACGCAAGTCTGTTGTGCTAATATATGTTTAATGAAACACGTCATGATGCTTTCTGATAGATGTGGATAAATTGTGACAAGAGCAGGAATGTGATTAATCGACTGTAGCTAAGAGTGCATTGTGATGCGATTGTTCACAAAGATAGCTCAGCATGAAGGTGTTTGGGAAATGACACTATCAACAATATTGCACCAGACCCGTAGATATTCCCCAAGTATTTTCCGTCAAAAATATATATATATATATATCTGATACCCTCTTCTTTCCGAATTTTGGAATGTCTGGACACATACGTACAGCCCACGTCAGCCTGTTAGTTACTACATGGAGATTTCCAAATGAAAGAAATTTCGATATCTAGACATTTTATACATTACACTGTCGAAGGCGTCCAAACTTATTAATGCTGAGTAAACAACGCATCCTTTCCTTCCATATAAGTTAATGATCAGAAATGTAGATGAAGTTAATGATCAGAAATGGAGATATGTCACTACCCCTTGGCAATTTACCTGGATGGTGATTCTCCCGAGGTGTAACTGGAGAAAGCAGAATCGATGGAGAAAACATAACTGGCGGAGGGGACAGAATAAGAGATGGCTGAATACTACATAATTATTATGTATCGATTGTTTATTACGATAGCACATAGGAACTACTTCCCCTAGCATTGCTCCTAACAACAGCAACACACAAAACAGCAACACATATTTATGTAGTGAGAGATTGTGGGAATCTGCAATGCAAATTGTCTGTAGGCGGAGTGCAATATATTGCGTCGTTTCGTTTACTGCAATGAAGGTAAACGGAACAAATCAAACCGAAACGATTAATCTCACGAATCTATGCTGCTCACTTTGCACAATGGGCAACGCGGAACTAACTGATCTGGTAAACCTTATCTTTTATAATTTACAACTCACCCTTGACAGTATTGTAAATCCCAGAAAACCAAATTGATTTATCGGACAATTACTATCTGCGCAACATTATGTGCCTCCATCAATGTACCATTCCAGGTACGCGAGTGTGCAGCTGGGCGAAATGATGCACAGCACAATGGGGAGTTAATAAACATTCGGCTTCGAACCAATGTTTTTCCATTGAGCATCCCACTCTACGGCTGTGCTACCGAGTCTTACCCAAATAGCTAACATCATCATTAGTATTATGACTAACGCATGCGCTTTTCATGTCAGAACTATGGGTTCAAAACCCGGACCAGGCACGGTACGTTTGGTGAAAATAAACCGGCCGTCTGCATCATGACTCGGATGATCACTTTAATGTCGGTCTCATTATTTGGGTGACGTAGAAGAACTACTGATATGAGACTGGCATGAAAAAAAACACCTAAAGATTAAAGTAGCCGGAAGCAGAATGAGATGGGCAGGACATGTGCAAAGAATGGGTGAATATAAAATGTCAAAAAGAACATGGAAAGCAGAAGAGGGTGGCAGAAGAAGAAGAGGAAGAACACAGCTGAGCTGGAAAGACTGTGTCAAACGATATCTTGAAAGGGCAGGTACGAACAGCCAAGAGTGGAAGACCAGCGCAGAAGACAGAGGGAAATGGAAAACAGTAACAACGAAAGTAGAAGAAGCAATCAAGTGACTTGGACCGACCCCACCCCGCATGGGAACAAAGGGATGAAGAAGAACCACTGAGGACGACACGCACCTGGCTGTCGCCGGTGGGCTTTGCGATAATGTTCTGCAAAAGACTGGCTATTTGACTGAGACCTTATAAGATCATCTTATTATAATAACCACACTATGTGTACCTACCAGTCAGTTAACGTAATGTCGAGTGCTAGAAACAAACGCTTAAAAATTAGGAAATACCATATTACGTAACATAATATACATCCTGAGGTAGTTAAATGGCATATCATTTTTCATGTTTTGATGCCCCTGAATTTCAGTATAAAATGTGTGTGTGTGTGTGTGTGTGTGTGTGTGTGTGTGTGTGTGTGTGTGTGTGTGTATATACATATATATATATATATATATATATATATATATATATATATATATATATATATATATATATATATATATATATATATATATATATATATATATATATATATATATATATATGTATATATATATATATATATATATATATATATATATATATATATATACAAGCACATTTTATACTGAAATTCAGGGGCTTGGTGATACATTTATTATATATAATAAAAAAATAATCGATTTTGCTCTGTTGTATTCTGGCGCGAGATTTCCGTGGAGCACAGTTCTCAAGAAGGCGACAAATCACAAGCTGTTTGCCTAAAAGGCATATAAATTCACACATGGAAATTGGTATTGTATTCAGTCTGCGCCCAGTAGGCTAGTGTTGTCACACGGAACAGCGCGGCTCCGTCGACTGTGGTTGTCATCGAACTTGAGCTATGCAAGCAGCGGTCAGCGAGGCTGTTGGCGAACTGATTTACCTTCGTAGCCTTTCAGCCACATGAAAGTGATGTATACTTTGTCGCTCGGGATCAATTACACCACACAAATTTCCACCGTCGCCGAATCCGTGCAAATCAGCTCGATTTTGCAAAAAGGTAACTTGGCTAAGTAAAGTCCACGTTTTTGCTAATACAATGTCTCATTGGTGATGCGAAAATACGTTTGCAGAGTTCATTCCAATAAAATAAATTATTTAGAAACATAATAATAAAATAGCATTATTATGTTCACAAAAGGTTGATTAAGGAACAAACGATGACTGAATCCATACATGGCTGCACGTGATGATGTATGTACAACATGGTAATGTCTCACCTTTTTAAAGAAATGAGACATGCGTCCCCTAAATTGCAAATTCTATTTTAATCACTGAACATGCCAGTCTTCTGTCAGTAGACCAAGTAAACACGTTTATCGGCTATATTTTATGGTAATAATTGTCATGTGGGCATTCGCTGCTTCAACGGGGCTACATGCTCGGAGGAACGGGATTGGAATAATCTTATCACCCTTCGAAGCCTCTCAGTCCCTTTCAGTTTCTATTTCCTTTGTTCACACCGCCATACATATCAGCCTTGCAGTAGACTATAATAGAATTCCAGCGAGGCAGTGTACAATTTGCTTCATCGCAGAAGGCAAACCATTGGGGTTACTGTCACGTTTCATTTGCGCAGTTGACTATTCATTAACTAAGACCCACACAGTTAATTAGTTGATCTAGCTACTTTATTCTTTGGCTGACTTCTGTCTCAAGAGAAAATGTCATCTACCTGTCCCTGTGTGTGTTGTCGTGTCGGGTCCGAAGTATTTTCTTAATTAGATGTTTGTCGGTGTCAATGTCACAGCCAGTGTGGAGCACGGCCCGACAGCTTGGTATGTCTATGACAGCAGCAGTCCATCGTTCACGATATTAAATGGTACTGGTTCACAGACCTGTCAACTGCATGCCTACCGGGTATCTCCGCTCAGCTGGAAACTGATTACTTGCCAGACCAAGAACAAAGCGCAGGATCGGGGATGCGAGTTTCGTGGCTGCAGCTCCGGATCTGTAGAATGACCTGCAAGTATGGCTGCGTGAACTGACCAAAGAGGTCACAGAAATACGTCAAGTGTATTTGTTTCATCAACGCTTAAGTTATAACCATCACACAATTTCAAATTCTGAAACAGCGTAGTAGAAACATGTCGATCGAAATAGAGTAGCTACGGGGCGTACCATGTAAGATCACGGGGGTGCATGCATACACTGCTATTTGGTAGCAAGAAAACGCCGAAGTATATCACATAATTATGTTAATATGATGTATTTTCGTCACGAAAACATATGTTATAAATATATTACGTACACAGTGATGCATCGGATCGCAACCACAAAGATGCTCTTACGCGGTAGGACACATGACCATCAATGCATCATGCAGAGCAATGTTTCATGCCGTTCTCAGAGGGAACGAACGAACGAACCCCCTTTTGAGAAAGTGTTGTTTCACTACAACATTTTTCATAAATCATTACAGTAAACCCCGGCTGATTGTGCACGCTCAAACCCAATAAATGTCAACATGTGATGATAACAATGACTGAGATTGTTACATCGACGCTGCCACGAGAAGGCCCGACTGCCTCTCACCTAGTCACAAACGTTCAAACTTCACTGCGTCTGTCTGTTGCCATCAAATCAAATATCTAATGCTGTAGTACTTAAACTCTTGCGACGCATCAGATGTGAAAGTGCTCCGAAAAAAATCATTCATTAGTCGCAATCAATTCGACCAAACATACTACTTACGAAAAAAATATCAAAATGACAAGCCAAAGGGGTCACATTGTCGAGCACCGTTTGATACATTAAAGAAGGCTCGAGGTGCCATAAGTTGAAACCCTCGAGGACGATCGGTTTATAATTTTGACTGACAGTTCGCAGCAGTTGACGTAGATCGTGGTAGAGGCTATCCTTAATGTCGTCACCAGCTCGGCGTGTGAGCGCACATTTGTTGCTGAATGTAGCCCACTGGTTGTTATGTACTGGGAGGAGGCGTGACATTAGCTGGTCAGGGCGGCCAACTGATACATGGAGAAGCTTCAGTGTAATATAGTTCTTGATCATAACGCCTACACTTGAGAGGCGTATTGTGCGAAAGTGCTAACACGTAACTTTCAAGACGTGTTGCTAAGTGGTTTGAAGTGTAGATCAGGTATAACGTTAATTAGGTCAAGGAGTCCGCATATTTGTATTTTTGTATTGTACTTTTGCCACCGCTGCAGGGGCTGCTCTGTTGGGTACGGCAAACCAAATGACTGTAAGTGAGGCGAGCAATGTTTAGAACTCTATTTATTAGCCTCTCGTAATGTGGAGCAAGCAGCCAGTACTGTCCATGATTAAGGCTGCGGCTGCAACTACCGTTTCGCTCCTTTCACGTTGTTGTAGGACCTTTGCATCCAATCTTAGCTGTGGTTTGAAGTGTAGATCAGCTGGCGCACACCAACCCCACTCGTTATGCCATGGAGTCTGTTCACAGTGGCTCCGGCATGCTAAGACATCCGTGGTGAATAAGAATAACTGAATTTTTATCAAGCGTAGTTTCCATTAAAATGCTCTAAGCGCTGTATAAAATCTAATTAAATAAAAAATAAATAAAGATTAAATAAAATAAAATATAATGGTGAAACGGTAGGCATTTTCCTAGGTAGTTAATCCGTGGCTGTTTATGTGTCTGGCTTCCCAGCTTACTCAAGAAATTAACCACAGGTTTTACTTCAGTTCCACTATCTGGTTGCAAGACTGGTAGTTCACAAGGCTCCTGAAAATAAAGCATAATGGCTTTGGGTAAAAACATGAATGTTAAGTGTCATACTAAATGTATATTTAGTATTGTAATAGTATCAGTTACAATCAGTCAAAGTTGAACTATTCAACATCAGCTAGGCATATTATCTTGTAGAACATTTGCATATGTGTCACAACTTCCTACTGTCAATAATGAATGTTCACACCTGCATGTTTTTAATGCTTAATGTCCCCATCAGTCTGTACTTAGTTAGTTAGTACTTCGAGGCTCAATGTCCCCATCAGTCTGTACTTAGAGTGTCTTGATGCACCCAACAGAAGGACGTCATTGAACTGAAAGTGTCACAGTACTGCATCAATATAAAATGGGAGATATTGTTCTAGGTACAACCGCAAAAGACAACAATTTAGTAACAATTAATGCTGACACGAATGTTTCAAAACAGTGTAGAATTGCAGCTTCAAAGGGTAATCAAATGCGTAGTTGGCCATGAGAAATATAACCCAAAAGAAAACAGCTAATCATACCTTTGTAAAGAACAATGTTATAGGCCTTTAAAATACTGTATGCGTGGTGGCCACAATGGTCTAGCCTAGAGAGGAGAGCTGATTATAAAGCCTAGAAAGAAAGAATAGATCAAACAGACGTTCTTAAAATATTGAATAGTTATGCAAATATTGATAGAGGTGTATTGTCTAATTTAATGAAGATAGAAGCACTAGATACAAAAGAAGGTCAGTGATGTATGGATATAGCAAATTTTTCATTCTCACACGACGAAACTGAATGGAGCTAAGGTTTATTATCTACTGATAGCGTAAAAACCTCGAAAAACAAAATTGACAATCTCATAAGGGCGGGTTACACATAAATGAGTAACAGTTGACGTTTCGATAAGACAATGGCTTCCTTGTCCACTTGCCATCTTGTTAAATCATGCTCTAGTACAAAAGAAGATATATGTATCATATAACACTCCAGAAACAGATAACAGGTTTGAGGGTTGCCATTCATCGCCGAAATCTCCACGATTAGACCTTCCTTGACAACTTCACTTTTCAAACAGATGACACTGCGGATATCATTACCAATGAAACTCTCTTTGATCTTCAGATTTGTCTTAACTTTTTCCTCAAACAAGTTGGAATTGTAGTATACAAAATTAATCGTACATAATTCCAACAGAGCCTTGCTCAATATACAGCTCAGAAGTAGCATCAAACAAGTAATGAGAAAGAGTTGAAATATGTCGTTTAACTATGACACCAAAATTAAAATACAGTTCTTTAACTTAATGTTCTTCCTTAAGACGTATCACATTATTAAAATATTTTGATTAATCAGTGGTTTTTTGTTGTATATCAAGACATAACGTTTTAGGGTTTGCAACTTTAAATAAATAGTCTACTTCTGGGTGATGATATTTAAAAAACAAATTGGGCAATGTCGAACGATTAATGCTAAACAACATCGGGTGTTAAGTGTTCGTGTCTATTACATATTCAGTGTGTTTGCTACATGCCAACTGAAAACGTTGCCAGTCTACACACAAATGCAGTTCATTGTTCACTATTAATCTTCATAAGCTGTGGTGTATTGAAGCATCACCCCAAACCAACACAGCGGTGGTTTGGGGTGATGCGCATAGATGAGTCTGTACATCTAATAATTGCTCACATACGATGCATATACATCCTATGTGCCAGAGTTCATTGCGACTGGCCATTGAGACTTCGGATTGTTATCTGCATGAACTAGTTTAACATGATGAATATTTGGAAAATGAAAATACTTATTGCACTATGCAGTCAATTTAATACGCATTCAAAATTATGCGCCGTGATGCCATTTGTAGTGCAGTGGTTTTACAACTTGAGCAGATGGCGTTTGGTGGAGCAGTGATTCCCAGTGAGAACACAAACAAATGTTCTACAATACGGCACTTGTATTACTGGCTTTGCATGGATCTAAACTTGTAAGACCCTGACTGCCACCAACATGTAAAATGGTAGAACGGAGAATGGAGCAAATTCCAGAAGGTCAAGAGGAAGATGAAAAGATGGAGCAACATATATGACATGATGTCCACATATGACAGCAATGAGGTTCGCAAGTATTCACCCTGGATCGAAGCATTACAGAAAGGATGGTAAAGTAGGTAAAGTCATCCCCCAGGCATTATGCCTTAGGAAGCCATGAAGGCTTATATGGCCAGTGCTTAAACCTGGTTTCTGTAGTGCGAAGCAACTTAGAGTGCAGTTATACTGACTCTCCTGGACGGGACACTAGTCCATCGCAGGTACCTTCCAAACAGTGTTTGTACTCATTTGCAGCTGAGTAGACTGAGGCAAAGTAGGGTAAACGAAATTGCCTAAGCTACGAAAACGAACCGTGCCCAGTGTGTGTCTTGAACTCACAACCTTCGAATTTAGAGTCCAACACTTTAACCACTAGGCCACGGCTGCCAGAAAGGATGTGCCAACATAAATATATACACGTTTACGTATCTCATTGTTTGAACCTTTTGCCGCCTCCGTTAGAGCTTCTAAAATTAAAACAATAATTACATCACGTCAATACAAATAACATTGTTATTAATAAAGTATCTACTTTATTCATGTGCACGTGCTATATGGGCACATTAGATAAGAACGGACATTATTATCACGACAGGAAGAGATATGTGGTGGAAACTGAACAAAGAAAGAAATGACATGGAAGAAAAAACAACTAGTAGACGTCAAGAAAGTTAACTCTTCAAACAAAGCACTATGCAATAATCTACCCTCTGCGTCGTTCTTGTCGCTGGGATCTTCTGGCAGACGATTCAGGCACTCTGAAAAATATAACAGAAAATATCGCACAGGTGTGAAATTAAAAAGTGGAAATAAATTATTCATCTTGTGACAACCACCACCACAATATCGAGACAACGTAAGAAATGTACAACTTTGTAGAAATCTCTAAAATATTTATACCAACTGCATGGCCTGAGAATTCAGTAACTTTTTTCCGAATGTCTAAAATATATATATTATCTGCATGCCCTGAGAATTCAGAATAAAACACTTCAGAATTAGCACAACTTTTGACTAGTCCTACAGGATGTCTTGTCAAGTGTATATTCCAACTTGCTTATTCTGTAGTATATACCAAAAATTACTAATTCAAAAAGGTTTGTTATAAATTCCCCCCCAAAAAATAAATTAGACCACCTCATACATGTGTAAGTCAACTAAACAGCTAGAATTACACGCATTACTGAAAAAATGGCAACAATTACATATAATTTGTGCCACTGCCATTAGTACCATCAACTAATATTAAATAACTATAGTATCACAAGGTGGCGGTGACTCTAACTTCCAGAAGCAACGTATATCGTGGCACACGTTGAATTTGCTCCAACATGTGACCAAGCAATGTAAGATTTTCACATTCTGTTTTGACCTAGTATAAGAAACAAACAGGTATATGCATCTTACAATAAATGGAGAACAACTAAACACTTTCACATGTTGAATTCAGTGTCGTGGCAACAACATCAATGTTACGTTATTTACAAGGAGTTTACTTCTCTTACAGTGCCACATATCCATAAATATCAACCACCTTAGCGAACTGATATATATCTGGAGCTAGGTGCCAAGGAAAAATGTCACAATGTTATAATAGATGCGATGCGGACAGGTTACTGAGGTGAGTAAATGTCCGCCTTGGAGACCACTGTTACTCTATGTAAATGTCCGCCTTGTAGACCATTGTTACTCTATGTAAATGTCCGCCTTGGAGACCATTGTTACTCTATGTAAATGTCCGCCTTGGAGACCATTGTTACTCTATGTAAATGTCCGCTTTGGAGACCATTGTTACTCTATGTAAATGTCCGCCTTGGAGACCATTGTTACTCTATGTAAATGTCCGCCTTGGAGACCATTGTTACTCTATGTAAATGTCCGCCTTGGAGACCATTGTTACTCTATGTAAATGTCCGCCTTGGAGACCATTGTTACTCTATGTAAATGTCCGCCTTGGAGACCATTGTTACTCTATGTAAATGTCCGCCTTGGAGACCATTGTTACTCTATGTAAATGTCCGCCTTGGAGACCATTGTTACTCTATGTAAATGTCCGCTTTGGAGACCATTGTTACTCTATGTAAATGTCCGCCTTGGAGACCATAGTTACTCTATGGTTGGATAATCAGCTTATCCATCTGCATACTAGAACGTCTACCTCAACAAATAAACTTCCATTGCTGTAAAACATATTATAATTTTTTCTCCTGGTGTGTTCCACGTACGTACTATAAAAATGAATTGCACAACATCGTGCACTTCGTGCAATCTAACAAGAAACATATTTATAACGCTTCAAACTTCAAGGGAACTGATACTGCTGGCAAACTTTGAAAACTTCTTCTGCCACATTTTGTGCGTAGTCAAAGTTTGCGACATAATCGGAACTCAATTTCAGAAATGGTGCCAACTGCTTCAGCACATCTCAAAGCTTCTCTGCGTGGAATCCTTGCGAATGGACAGAACCACCAAATCGTAATATGTAGCCGAAACAGAGCGTCCGACATAGTATATATTTACTGTCTTCAGAGGCGTCCACAGGATTTGTTCTGTGGGGTGGGTCAAACAATGTCCGTCATCTAATTTCGACAAGGAATCTTTCACTTACCAAAATGTCCAATTTCAATGAGCACCAATTATATAATTGATGTAATTAATCAACATATATACTATACTAGAAAATGTACCTCACACAACTAATACACAATTTACTCGCAATAAACTGTCTAAATCCAAACCCCGGGGGGGACAAATGCCCCCCCTTCCGCCCTTCGCCCATGAATGTCTTGACTGATACATCCCCTTCCGCCCTCCGCCCATGAGTGTCTTGACTGATACCTCCCCTTCCGCTCTTCGCCCATGAGTGTCTTGACTGATATCTTCCTTTCCGCCCTCCGCCCATGAGTGTCTTGACTGATACCTCCCCTTCCGCCCTCCGCCCATGAGTGTCTTGACTGATACCTCCCCTTCCGTCCTCCGCCCACGAGTGTCTTGACTGATACCTCCCCTTCCGCCCTCCGCCCATGAGTGTCTTGACTGATACCTCCCCTTCCGTCCTCCGCCCACGAGTGTCTTGACTGATACCTCCCCTTCCGCCCTCCGCCCATGAGTGTCTTGACTGATACCTCCCCTTCCGTCCTCCGCCCATGAGTGTCTTGACTGATACCTCCCCTTCCGCCTCCGCCCATGAGTGTCTTGACTGATACCTCCCCTTCCGCCCTCCGCCCATGAGTGTCTTGACTGCATCCGCTATTGCCTTGTTGCCGGATGTCGTTCTAAGGTGTGTGTACATGCTTTTGTGTACAAAAATATCATTGTGCTAGAAATACTCAATTCCAACACCGGACAAGTTTACCTTGACAATCATTCCCAGTAAGATATGTTTTTCATTTTATAATACGATACACATAGCCTACATTTTAGCATATTAATATCGTATTATTTTTATTATGTGTTGTCACAGATGTCTTTTTATGGGTGATTATTGTTTAATATTTACCGACGTAGTGTAACAGAAATTAGTTATATGCATAATTGTGGAAACAACTATTTATGTCCTGAACGAAGGTAAATTATTGTGCCTGTATGTGGAACAAATGTGCAATGATCAAACATCTCGTGAAAGAACTCTGTCAATACCACCCCTATTTCGCTAACTGTTGTTGGTAATAAATTAGGTTCTATCGTGCAACAAAGTTTCATGAATGTATAGCTTGCCATTGTCAGATATATATCATGTTTTGAACATATTCACATTGCTAACATTTACACAATCAGAAAATAACTTGTTCCATTAATATAGCGCCCTCTGCAATAATGAGTACTTCCTTACATCCAATCGGCACTGGGTATCTTCACTGGGTATCTTCACTGGGTATCTTCACTGGGTATCTTCACTGGGTATCTTCACTGGGTATCTTCACTGGGTATCTTTACAAATGCTACTTTGTGCCCATTAATTCTAGTTCCTTCATTAAGTTTAAAAAACGTAATTTCTATTAATATCTTCAATTTTCATAACTGTTAAATGTCTTTGAAACTTCTGTTTTAGTTTCCTCTCTAGTTTTTTTTGCTACATTAATTTAAGTGTTGTTCTATCGCTGTTCCAGAATCAGCTTAGTTGCTCTTCTTTGTAATTTAATTTCTGTCCTTCTTATGATAGGAGCCCTTGCATAAATGCAATATTCGAAGTAAGGCTTAATCCTGGAGTGACAGTCACCTGTTTAGAATGACATACACTTGCCTGTAGTGGCAGGCACCTACCTGGTATAACATGCATCTACCTACAGTGAGAATCCCCTACATAGAGTGGAAGGCACAAGGTGAGTGTCTTGCCACATTTGCTTCCACATAGTTACGTTTTAACATTACTCAAATAACACCAGATTTTGGAATGGATATTTCAAAGTTCCATTTTAATTGTTTGTCCCGCATATTGTCAGTAGCTTGGGGTAGTTTCAGCTAAACACTGAGCTATAATTTAGTATTGAACATATTTTCAAAATCAAACCTGTGAAATGAATAGATGTAGCACACGTAGTGGAGAAATTAGGAACTTCAACGTTGAAAGAAACATTGAAAAGAGACATATGTTATTCCATTTTGGATATAAATATACGTAAAATAATATTACAACAAATATAACAACACATATGAGAAAACATATAACAGATATTGATAATAGAACACAATGCCTGATCAAAGTCATCATCAGTGTCTGTTATGATGTCAAACGAGTCATCATCAGTGTATGTTATGATGTCAAACGAGTGATCGTCATAATCGGAGAACTCTTCATCATCGTCATCTATGACGATGTTGTTACCCGGTTCATTTGGGGTATTTCTGTCTCTGCTGACGACAAAGGTCACCACAATCAGTCAACAAAACAGACGCTAATTGTGGTTGTCACATTAACTGCAGTCAAAATATAGTCATTATCTACGTGTGCAAGCAGGCAGATTACACAAGCTGTGATTACGATGCCCACGGCTTGGGATCTAGTTACCCGTCAACCGAGTTTGTGTGACGCCAGAATGACAGCAGTTGACCCTTCTGGTCAATATGTCGCCCTAAACACGTCACTCGTCCACACATACGCAATAATTTGCTGCGCGTTGTCATCCGACATGGTGTCATCCGACTAATTGGGGCACAAATCATTACTGCAAACTTTTGCCTGTGGACTAACGTATGCACCATATAATTTGATTTCAGATTATGCCAAGTGATTTAGCAGTGAGTTAGAGAAGCAACATCTTCCACTTCCGCCATCACTACACCAGGCTCCAGAGATGCCAACTGACAGCTTGGAACACAAAGCAAACCGCCCTCCAATTGAAACACCGTTCCCCAAAAGATGGAAGAGGAAACAGCTATTCAGACCGAAAATCCCAGCGTCCCCAGCCACAGAATAGATATAGGACACCAGACAACAATGATGAATGTAACAAAGACACCAGTACTCGGTCGCCTGTTCCTGCCCAGAAATCAACAGCATTATCACAATATTTTAAGCAGAGACATATTTTCTTTGTACATAATCATAAACTGTACTAATTCAAATCGCCAAGATTCCAAGAAACCATCGCCAGTGCCTATAGCCGGGTATAGCTGTACTCCTGAACTCGGTAGACTATGCACGAGATGACGTCAATGCTTCTGATGACAACAACCATGGAAACAATGGTAATTAATAATTAGTTTTACAATGCTGAAGCAATTCACGATGTGAATTACAAAGACGTGGTTCCGCAACCGAGCAAAAGTGCCGTAGTAGTCTTTGATGTAATTGGAGGAATAATTAGGATTATGTTAAGGTTGGGGTAGGTTTGGGGTTAGGGCTCGAAAAAATAAAATTGGTTGTTCCATCCGCAACGTCAATGTGGGAACAATAGCCTATACACCGGATGTCAACACATTATCCTTTTCTGAATCGTATGTATATCTCACATGGCTATATAAGCATGGTACAATCGATTAATGATTGCAGTCTACAATTACCCTCTGTCGCGCTGATTTATATTTTGATTTCAGATTTCGCCACCAGATTGCAAGGCAAGCGAATGGAAATGCAACACGTCAGTCATTCCTGCCGTCCTTCGTCACCACCGCCGTCAATAGTATCGTCTCCACCGCCGTCACTAGTGTCGTCACCACCGCCGTCACTAGTGTCGTCACCACCGCCGTCAATAGTGTCGTCTCTACCGCCGTCACTAGTGTCGTCACCACCGCCGTCACTAGTGTCGTCTCCACCGCCGTCACTAGTGTCGTCACCACTGCCGTCACTAATGTCTTCACTACCGCCGTCACAAGTGTAGTCACCACCGCCGTCACTAGTGTCGTCACCACCGCCGTTACTTGTGTCGTCTCCACCGCCGTCACTAGTGTCGTCACCACCGCCGTCACTAGTGTCGTCACCACCGCCGTTACTTGTGTCGTCTCCACCGCCGTCACTAGTGTCGTCACCACCGCCGTCACTAGTGTCGTCACCACCGCCGTTACTTGTGTCGTCTCCACCGCCGTCACTAGTGTCGTCTCCACCGCCATCACTAGTGTCTTCACCACCGCCGTCACTAGTGTCGTCTCCACCGCCGTCACTAGTGTCGTCACCACCGCCGTCACTAGTATCGTCTCCACCGCCGTCACTAGTGTCGTCTCCACCGCCGTCACTAGTGTCGTCTCCACCGCCGTCACTAGTGTCGTCACCACTGCCGTCACTAGTGTCGTCTCCACTGCCATCACTAGTGTCGTCTCCACCGCCGTCACTAGTGTCGTCTACACCGCCGTCACTAGTATCGTCTCCACCGCCGTCACAAGTGTCGTCACCACTGCCGTCACTAGTGTCGTCACCACCGCCGTTACTTGTGTCGTCTCCACCGCCGTCACTAGTGTCGTCACCACCGCCGTCACTAGTGTCGTCACCACCGCCGTTACTTGTGTCGTCTCCACCGCCGTCACTAGTATCGTCTCCACCGCCATCACTAGTGTCTTCACCACCGCCGTCACTAGTGTCGTCTCCACCGCCGTCACTAGTGTCGTCACCACCGCCGTCACTAGTATCGTCTCCACCGCCGTCACTAGTGTCGTCTCCACCGCCGTCACTAGTGTCGTCTCCACCGCCGTCACTAGTGTCGTCACCACTGCCGTCACTAGTGTCGTCTCCACCGCCATCACTAGTGTCGTCTCCACCGCCGTCACTAGTGTCGTCTACACCGCCGTCACTAGTATCGTCTCCACCGCCGTCACTAGTGTCGTCACCACCGCCGTCACTAGTGTCGTCACCACCGCCGTCACTAGTGTCGTCTCCACCGCCGTCACTAGTGTCGTCTCCACCGCCGTCACTAGTGTCGTCTACACCGCCGTCACTAGTATCGTCTCCACCGCCGTCACTAGTGTCGTCAGTCACCACCGCCGTCACTAGTGTCGTCACCACCGCCGTCACTAGTATCGTCTCCACCGCCATCACTAGTGTCGTCACCACCGCCGTCACTAGTGTCGTCATCACCGCCGTCACTAGTGTCGTCTCCACCGCCGTCACTAGTATCGTCTCCACCGCCATCACTAGTGTCTTCACCACCGCCGTCACTAGTGTCGTCTTCACCGCCGTCACTAGTGTCGTCTCCACCGCCGTCACTAGTGTCGTCACCACCGCTGTCACTAGTGTCGTCTCCACAGCACCGATAGCCAACCACCAGTGCCTGCCCCAAGAACATTGGCCGCATCACACCTCATTAAATATCTTCACCTTGACAAAGGAGAAAACACATCTTCTTTGTAGAAAACAATGAATTGTATTAGTGCAAATGACCAAGATGCACGGAAACAACCACCACCAAAAAACCATTGATATCTGTACTCCTCAACTCGGTAAATCCTGAACGAAAAATCACCACGATATCTGAAGAAAAGAACTCTGGAATCAATGGTAATTACGTTTCTTCATTTCTAGTTGGATTGTATTTGTAGGTGTTCTGCAATAAAGATAGGAGATGTAATATATAAGCTAGTCTGAACAATTATGCTATAGTTTTACTAAAACACCAATGAGAAAGATAAGACAATACAAAAACGAAGGTTGGGTGTTTTATATTTTATCAACTGGGTAAGAAAAGTGTTGTCACTGGAGATGAGAGGGCTGTTTTAAACAAATTGAAATGGTCATCACACACTTACAGGGAGTTGTATGAGACATTGTTCGCGGAACACGTTGGATGAATCTCCTATATCCACTTGTTTCAGTGTTTACCTTTCTAAGACCTGATAGATACAGTGAAGTCGTTGGTTTCCCTGCCTTAATGAAGAATGTGTATCAAGAACTCAAAGTGGGTGAATGTTTCCTATAACATAATTGTGTTCATTGCCAAGAGAAGATCCAAAGATGTACATGGGTATGTTTTTAAAATCTGAATGTTTTATTTATACAAATATACTGCTCAAATTTAAAGAAGGTAGAAGATTATATAGCATTGGTACAAGTGTGGGTTGCATGTAAACATGTACTCCTTATCACATTACCTGTTCCTTTTGATGCTCCCCTCTCTCTTTATCCCTGAACTCCGTAGTGAGGCTGGCATTGATACTGGTCTTCGATCTTTTTTATATTTGAACTACCTGATGACTCTGTAAACGCAAACAACGCGGATGTGTTTTAAAACAACCGACAGCAGATATCCGAAAACACTTGGACACACGTTACTATGACAACCACAATTAGTGTATGTTTTGCTGACTGATTGTGGTGACCTTAGCATTACAGATACTGATGATTACTTCGATCAGGCATTGTGGTCTATTATCAATATTTGTTATATACTTTCTCATACGTGTTGTTATATTTGTTGTAATATTATTTTACCTATATTTGTATCCAAAATGGAACAACATACGTCTCTTTTCAATGTTTGCTTCAACGACGTAGTTCCTAGTGTCTCCACTATATGTGCTACGTCTATTCATTTCATAGATTTGATTTTAAAAATATATTAAATACTACATTAGAGCTCAGTGTTTAGCTGAAACTACCCTAATCTACTGACAATATGCGGAACAAACAATTAAATGGAACTTTGAAATATCCATTCCAAAATCTGGTGTTATTTGAATAAAGTTAAAACGTAAAAATGTGGAAGCAAATGTGGCAAGACACTCACCTTGTGCCTTCCACTCTATGTATGGAACTCTCACTGTAGGTACGTATATATTACTCCAGGTAGGTGCCTGCCACTACAGGCAAGTGTCTGTCATTCTAAACAGGTGTCTGTTACTCTAGGATTAAGCCTTATTTCGAATATTGCATTTATGCAAGGGCTCCTAGCGTAAGAAGGATATAGATTATGCCTGTGGCTCTATGACAACAAGCAACGCACGCGCAAACTGAGGAGCCTTGTTCCGGTTGCAGAGGGGTTCCAAACACCAATCTGAAGAGGGGTTCCAAACACCAATCTGAAGAGGGGTTCCAAACACCAAACTGAATCAAGCTTACGCTCAAGTATATACATACATACATATATCCTCTTCAGCTCTTCTAGGCTAGTAGCCTTTTAGTTGGTCTTGACAATTGTTTGTGCGCATGGGTGGAAAGTTGTCATTTTGTTAAAAACTGTAAGTGCACCAGAATCTGTCTAGTCTTGATTTGAAAATATTTAATGATGGCGCTGAAACTATATACTCTATGAGGGTGTTCCATCGGTTTACTACCCTGTGCCTGAAGTAATGCCTTCGTTGTCTTGCAGTCACGCGTTCCCTCTTGAGTTTCAGGCTGTGTCCCCTGGTTACCGTATTGTTGTCCAGCTCAAGTGGCATTCTATCAAATTTATAGATTCCATGGAGATATTTGCATGTTTCAATCATGTCTCCTCTTGCTCTTCTATAGTAGAGACTTGGGAGCTTAAGCGCCCTGAGCCTGTCACCATATTCGAGGTTCTTCAGTTCTGGGACTAGCTTCGTTGTTCGTCGCTGAATGTTCTCAATCATCTTCTTCTTCTTCCATTTCAGCTCACAACTCTATGTTAGCCACATATAGATGTGGCTAGAGTATTTTCGAGCCGTGATCACTATTGCGTGGGAGCGGGTGATGCAATGCCGGTTCGGTTACGTTTTAGTCAGAATATGTATGTTGGTCTCTCTTGTGTGTTGGGGCCCAGACTACATTGCCATATTCTAGAATAGGTCTGACTAGCCTCGTGTATAGTTTTTTCATGGTTGGTCCATCCAGGTATGTAAATGATCTTCTTATAAGGCCTAGTATTTTGTTGGCTTTGTTTGCTACTATCTCCATTTGTTGATCAAACTTTAAATCACGGTCTATTTGCACCCCAAGCCTCTTTCATTTGTGGTCTCCCCCATGGTGGTATCTTTTCCACCACTGGTTATAGTGTAGTCATGTGATGGTTATATTGTACCAGATGCATAACTTTGCATTTCTCCTCATTGAAGGACAAAAACTTGTGATTGAATATTTTTGGTTGAGCCCGGATGTATCTCGCCCTCTCTCCCTGTGTAATACCACTGGTGGCGGTGCTTGAACCTCTAGTCCTCTACGTGTGTTTGGTTTAGTGAATAGTTTTAATTAATACCATATGTCGTATATGTATTTTATTATCATCATTAAACAGTGTTAAAGTTTTTGTCCTTTTCCGAACAATATGGTTCAAATTCAGTGCACTGATATAGCGTTCATTACATGTCGTTCCTAGCCCCATTGACACAAAACTGCTGTTGTACCACACCTGTGGTTTGTAGGGGTGCGTTTTATTGATCAGTAACCAATATATTTTTTATAGAATGTTCAATGAAAGCTCTCTGACCAAGCAAATTCACCTCGCAGCGCCTCATGTGAAGCCCAAGCGGAAGTTGTAGTGTCAACAAAATCAGTACCGGGTAAACGCTTCTACTATTTAAATTCTTTAACCGTCTCCTTTGGGAGGTGTCCTATAATCTATCTATTAAATAAAATAAAAATATCAAATAAAAGTACATCTTAGTTTTGTACTATAACGTTTGCAAGAGCTGATATTTTGCGCAAATTGATGTTTAATGTGATATTAAATTGTTAATAAACACAATTTTTTAAATAGCACGAAAGAGCTTTTAGTAAGCTAAAAGTAGACAATAAGCAATTGTTGGTATAAAAAATAACTGGTGCCTTTCCAAAATGTAAGATCAACACATATCAATACCAATGTCATGTTGTGTGCATACTTTGTAAGTGCTTGGGCACAAAGAAATGAAGGTATCCAACCCTAACCTTAGTTAACCCCATATCTAGCTAACCCCATCCGTAGATAACCCTAACCCATAAGTGGTTCACAGACGATATAACCATTCCCATAAGCACAGATTGATAGGAAAGGTGAACAGTTTGCTTGGGAAAGGCATACAACAGTAGCACTCACGAATAACATGGCACAGATGAGGTGCCAAAATGAATATTTGGTCAAAATTAGGCGGTATGACACCAGTATGTGAGGGAGCAGGTAGCAATTTTGTACTAGAACATTCATTTGTGATATTTGTTATGTGGCCCAGTGCATTGGTAACATTGTGTAACACATTTGGAAATAATAGTTGTATATTGGTTGTGTCACAGCCACTGGAAGCATTGCGGATAACAGCATTTTAAAATCTAGCTGCAACGGGTATCTGGTCATGTGATACCCCTTTATGGTGACGTATCCAAACCAAGTCGTTCGCCTTATATCTCGTCAACTAGAAGCATGGAAGCAGTCACATAAACAATACAATTTGACAAGTCGGACACATTGGAATTTACCCGAAATCCTGTTAAATGTGACACATTGCCAATTTGCTTACAACATTATGCAATGTTTGGTTAAAAATAAAGCAATTATATAAATATTAATTTGAAAATAAACTCATTGGTATATTGAAAGAGACAATAAGCAGGTTTCATTGGTTCGCAATGCTCTTGAAATCTAGTGTGCATGATCTATGATTTATCAAGTGTAAAAATCGACCTATAATTAAATTGTGTGACTGGTTTTCAGCTAATATTCCGGGCAGTTTTTAGCCTTTGCCGTCAAACAAATAATAATGACGTGACATGCAGGAGTGTTCCATAATATGTCTACATATACAGCGTGCTGCAACTTGGTATAAAATTGGGCGCTTTCTCAAAAAAGCTTTTCCATTTAAATAGACGGAAGTCGTGGCCACAAACACGGTAATAAAATGTTGATATTTTTATGTTTTATTCGTTGTTGTTAGCTTAATTGTGGATATTACATGTAATTTGGATGAAATGATTAGTTTGTTATAACAGATTTCGTATAATTTTTATAATTTGCAATTCCGATAATACAAGTAGGGCTCATATTTTTGAAACTAAATATATAAATAAAAACGGTTGCTAACCTGCCCCATGTTGTGTGTTTAACTTAGAGAAATGTCGGTGTCAGGCTGGATAATAATATATCATAATATATATTTCATTGATTCCATTTAGTTAAAAGAGTCATTACCGGTTAAACGCTGCTACCATTTGAACTCTTTAACCGTTTCATTTGGGATGTGTCCTATAATCTATCTAATAAATATAAAAAAATATCAAATAAATGTACATCTTAATTTTGTACTATAACGTTCGATGTGCTCGAGCTGATATGTTGCGTAAATTGATATTTAATATGACATTTAATTGTTAATAAATTTTAATAAAGCTTTTGGTTAGCTACAAGCAGACAATAAGCAATTCTTGGTATAAAAATAACTGGTGCCTTTCCAAAATGTATCCTCAGCGCAGATCAATACCAATTTCATGTTCTGTGCATTCTTTGTAAGTGCATGGGCACAAAGTAATTAAGGTATCCAACCCTAACCTTAGTTAACCCCATATCTAGCTAACCCCATCCGTAGATAACCCTAACCCATAAGTGGTTTACAGAATATATAGCTATTCCCATAGGCACATATTGATAGGAAAGGTGAACAGTTTGCTTGGAAAAGGCGTACAACAGTAGCAATCACGAATAGCATGGCACAGATCAGGTGCCAAATTTTTAAAAATCAAAATTAGGGGGTATGACACCAATATGTGAGAGAGCAGGTAGTCATTTTGTACTAGAACATTCATTGATGATATTTGTGATGTGGCACAGTGCATTGATAACATTGTGTAACACATTTGGAAAGAATAGTTGTATATTGGTTGTGTCACAGCCACTGGAAGCATTGCATATATCAGCATTTTCAAATATGGCCGCAACGGGTATCTGGTCATGTGATACCCCTTTATGGTGGCGTATCCAGATCCAGCCGTTCGCCTTGTATCTTATCAACTAGAATATGAAAGCAGTCACATAAACAATAAATTCCCCGAAATCTTGTTAAATGTGACAAATTGTCAATTTTCTTACAAAATTATGCAATGTTTGGTTAAAAATAAAGCAATTATATAAATATTAATTTGAAAATGAACTCATTTGAATATTGAAAGAGACCATAAGCAGGCTTCGTTGGTTCGTAATATCTAGTGTGCATGATCTATGATTTATCAAGTGTCAAAATCGACCTATAATTAAATTATGCGACTGGTTTTCAGCTAATATTACGGGTAAGGCGTTGTTTAACCTTTGCCGTCAAACAAATAATAATGACGTGACGAGCAGGAGTGTTCCATAATGTGTCTACATATACATCGTGCTGCAACTTGGTATAAAACTGGGCGTTTTCTCAAAATAGCTTCTCTATTTGGGGTATAACCACAGTTGACCTTCTTGTTTATTGTTTCACACGAATGTAGGGCGTATTAAATTGTGATATGTGAATTTAAACAATTCATATGGTGTGACATAAGTGCATTTGAACAGGCATATTCACAGGTTTCTTTGTAGAAGCTATTGGCTGTGAAATAGTGAATTTTGTTAGAGTTAACAGGCGGAGGGATTTATGGAAAATTTTCTGCTATGTGCCATGTGGGCGCATGAGTACATGGCTATTTTTGTAAAAATATTGACTGGCATCGCACGTCGGGGCGTTTTAAAAGAGTTGGAGGTATGTGATTTTGACAAAACTTGGTCAGCATAGCAATGATATAAAGGCAGTTGCTGTGAAAAAGTTTTAGAATTTTTAGTAGTCACGTTTTCTTATAATCAGATAAAACGTTAACATGGCCACCAATGAAATTTCGTACTGTGGTCTGCCCCTTACAGCACCGCCGGCTGTCTACGGCCAAACTGAATGCTAATTGGTTAAAGCACATGTGGCGACTACAAGTTGTAAAGGTTAAAGTGATATATGATTGACCGCAATACCACGCTGCGAGTACACTACAGTTTTACGGATACTACCTTGTGCGACTCCCACTAGTCACACACAGGCTAACTAAATCAAAAGAAATGTTCTAAATAAGAGATCCTTTTAGTTTTCTTTGTACCCGATGTGCTGCCTGTAACAACAAAATAACATCATCAGTAAACTCTCAACATCCTTTAGGAAAAGATAATAACTCGTTTGATGAATAAAGCTTACTCACCGCCATAGCTACGCGACAACGTACACGTATCGCGATCTCATTATATGGACAGAGTTGTTGGAAAGTGTGGCAAATTGGAGGCATGTATCTCACATTAGCGGTGAAACTCATGCTTTATCTTCATTTGTTGACATAATCTCACCTTCTACCGATTTCGAACCAACAAAACGTACTTTCAATAACAAAAAATAAATCTACCGAATTGGAATAAGAATCCTCCGCCGAAACTGCATTTTAAATATCTGTAAAAAAAAGCACCATAATTAAGTAGTTATACTGACAATTTAAAAAGCATTCCCAGGAGGGTGACCGACCCCTGCCACTCTCCCCTCGCCAAATCTTCTTCTATACCCCGTCATATCTCGACAAGTTGTAGCTACGTGTCCTTTTGTGTAACAGTACAATCTCTGTATTGGGCGAGACCAAGGTACACTCGATTCCTCTCACATCCAACATATTGGGGGACAAATCACAAATCGATTCCGACGCCCATGCATTACGTGGCGAACATGTTTATGTTCAACATCGCAACCAACTTCTCAAGAGGCTCTCACTGTCTACATGAACCACGGAAAGTGTGGACGTGGAGATCAATGCGTTTAACCCAGTTTCGTACAGTGAAACTTCGAACACAATATAAAACATAGTTCCATTCTACTGACTGACAATTATGTACTATTTTTGGAGAATGGCACGCACGAGGGTTTAATTAGAAGCTATTGGGGTATGACTGGCGGCCTCTCCCATGGAACATGTTGTTAAAGTACATATGTCTAATAATAATAATAATATACTTTATTTATTCACCATCAAATCCGAGTCTAGTGCCCCGTTCACGGGTGATTACAAATCGGCGAACTTTTAAGAGACATAAAGATGCTTTTAAGAGAAATAAATTAAAATTAGGAAACATAATGCTAATATGTATACATACGTATATATAAATAAACCTATGTGTAGTAAAATTGCGGGTAAGTGCAATGATACAGCAAACGATTTGCAAAAGTGCTGAACACTTGATCATATTGGATAATAAATAATAAAAGCCTACATTATATTAAATAAGTTAAAAAGATACTAAAAAGTATGGTGCAATATAAGCAGGATTTTATGTTTGTGTGCCAGGTTCGTGGATGTACTTATGCGGATTTTGAGCATTGTATGAATGTTGCCAATGTTAAGTGGATGGAACAGATCTGTGTGTAAATAAAATAAATACAGAATGTACGCAATTTGTCAAAACCTTTAAATTGTCTAAGTATGTATTTAACCATGACAACTGTAGGAGGTGACTTTCGCAGAATTCAGGTCAGTTTTTGGTGATATAATTTATCCGTGTTGATTAATTATGTTACTAATGTACTATTGTATTTTAATAACACAGCTGATATAAGGTTGAACATATAATATAGGGTAAATTCAAACTGATTAAACTTGATAGCCTATCGGGTTTGATTTGACAGCCTATCGGGTAATTACACAGTCACAAGTCATCGTTCAAGCGAAATTATATACATTTCACATATATAGTTGGCCGGCCCGACCTGCAGCAACACAATAGTCTCACATACCACATTGACGGTGTCCAGCTTTAAGACGTTTTGACCAACCAGCACCTTTGTCAACGTCGGGCCGATGAAAGCATTCTTCACCAACAAACAGTATGGGAACTTTCTTATATATAGCGTCATGTCCAGTCCTTGGGATTGCTAAATACGCTTTACATTTCAGCCATGTTCATTCAACGCCAAATCGACTTCTCTGGGAACCATTCAGCCACGCTGCAATTATTGCGCGAAGACTATTCAGTCACATATTCACGTCTGTCTTTGGCCAGGTATTATTTTATACAGATGAGTGAACCGTGGTGTGTTGAACTCAATTGTCAAAGCTTAGACACGGCAGCAAGAAAATTCGTACCCAGGTTGTCTCGATTGAGAGTCCAAAGTGTTTGCCGAATTTTGCTAAACCGACCATCGGTTAGCCAACGTAATGATGACGTTGGTCTTACGTTGGCAAGTCGAACGTGTATGATCCACTGTATGTATTGTCCGAAGTATGGACCATGGTTGTACTGGAACTATTCCACAGTTGGTCCGCCGTTGACATGTCTACCAACCAGCGGTTATCTGATGTAATGCCACCATTGGTCTGACATTAGCAAGTACGGGTATATCTTAGTTCTATGTATTTATTCATTTACAAAAGCACTGCGATAAGATATATAAGCGTGTGTGCGTGCGCATCTTTTATTTAAAATGATGACTTCTTATTTCATTGAAAGTCTGCGTTTTTAGGACCAAGTCATCAATAATGGTTTACTAAAAGCATTGACAAAAGAGAATATGTCTAACAAGGGCTTGTTGATGCAGAAATGGGGTCAGAATTAGATAAACTATAAATGATGCCCTGCCACACTGGATTGACGCACATATATTTTGATGATGCATCTCACATATCATTGTCTGCTGTGTAGCTACTGTAGTTATTTGAATTTCGTATCTGAAATAACTACATAATGGTACCATTAATGTTGTCGAACGCGTAGTTATTAGTTATTACGTTGATCCGAAAATATGTTTAATGCCAGAAAAGTGAATCAGAGAACCATGAAAAGAAGTATCTGCAATGCCCATTATTCCCTTTGGTACATGTGATGTAATTAGTGTGTTTCGTGATCGCTAGATGGACCTGACATGGGCGTAGCTTTCTCTCTCCGATCACTTGACAAAGTTACGAACTTTCACCAAGGAATACAACTGTGATTTTTCAGCATTTCGGTTGGTTCGGTAGGCTGCACAAACGACCTAGCATTTTGCAGTGGACACTAGGTAGGTTTGGATTTTCGCCGAATTAATTTGAAATGAAACTAGCAAAAAATCGAATTGATTAAGCACCTTTAAATGATCGCTACATGGGTATACGCGTGTATCTCTATTTACCTTTTGTGAAACATGAGTTGACCGCACACGTAGTAAGGGGGTCCTCCCTAATACAGCAACATATATGAACAATTGATTGATGCTTTTTCAGTTTTAAGTTTGAATAAAAAATCTGTCAAAAAAACTATATTCTTCCACATTATTTTTGTTTAATGATAAATTATTCATTTTAAACCGTTCCATTATTTTGAGTTCAACATTTAGTGAAGATTCAGTGTGTTTGCTTGGTATATATATATATATATATATATATATATATATATATATATATATATATATATATATATTGACTTTGATTGTTTAAATAACTTTTAAATAAATTCAGAGTAGATACATCTATATCAGATTGAATAGTATTGAATGATCAATAGTGTCATACGCCTTGGAGATGTCAATAAAAATGCTGAATGGTGCATTATTGTTATCTATATCTGTTATTTTTCTGTCTACTAAATCATGTGATGCATATCCAGTCGTGTTTTGTCTAAAATTACTGTATTTTCTACTTTTCGTTAACTTTGAGTATATTTATGTTGAAGTTTCCTATAATAATGATATATATTTTCCAAAGTAGTTAAAGTCGTTATAAATTCATCGATTAAATGTTTATACTATTGAGGAGATCAACAAATATTTCAAGTTCATCGAATTTTGTATCTATGGATTGTATATTTGTACTTTATATTAAATGTATCTTTATTAATATTTGTTAACAAGTGAAACTTATCGATATCATGATAAGACGAGCGGCGTATCAACTGGGGTTCATTATGAACGACGATTGGCCAATTTAACACAGCCATAATATTCACATTGGCATGCCGAGCGTAGGTTAATTAAACTCATGCCTGCAATGATTCGAAATTGGCATGTTGGCATGCATAGTGTGTGCGAAGAAAATATTTACATACACGTGTTCTTTAAGAATGTACATTAAAAAAATAATATTTTCATGTGCATTAAACAAATCATTATGTCCTGATCATAGAAAAGGCAAAGTACATTTTAATATGAGTTGTAGAGACCCTGATTAAAATACATCGTAAACAACATCGAATAATAATGACAACTTAATGCATGCAGACCTGATCCTTACGTTGTCGACACCATGACAACATGTAATGGAACTAATGCAGTTATACACTATTTACATAATTACATCATGGTTCATGGCAGCCACAACGACATTGGCTTATATAATACGAAAAAAATTATTTAAAGCAGAACACACAAGTAGCTAAATGAAAATGCAGCTAGAATATAATTATGCAAGCCATTTTAGAAACGTTTGATGCATGTACATAATGTTATCAGTTCATGTAGAATACAAACATCATGTCATATCATTGCATGCATCTCTAATATGATTATACTGTTTTGATCAATAATATAGTTTCTGTTTTTATTTTGCTATTTTGTTACTAAACAAATCTGCAGAGGGGTTCCAAAATTTGATAATGTGTATTATCACATAATAATGAAAGGTGCTTAAAACTAACTGCCTGTCCCAAGATGTACCAACTGTATAGGTTTCGGAAAAAGTTTTACATATTAAGCCTTTAGAAAAAAATAGCTTGCACAGTTGAAATATAAAATTATATTTACAACTAGCCGAGTTGCCCGGCTTTGCACGGGAGAAAAGAAAACAACTTCAAGAGCTATTGACTACTTGCACTACCCAATCACGTTTTCTAGGGTAATGCCAATGTCAACGATACCCCCCCAAAAAAAACCTACCGGTTGTTACGAAGTTTTCTTACTGTAAGAAGGAACTGATGTTGACGTTTGATGTAGACCACGTAATTTGAAACAACAAACAGACTTTGTAGTTAACTACTATTGTTCTGAGTACAAAATTTTTACGTCAAATGTCCACATGAGTTCATTCACAATCACACCCTTGACGTTTGTTTAACGCACGAACTATCCCCTTGGGCCCTAAATCACGAAATGTCAGCCCCCATACACGCAAAACTGACGGAGATATGAAGGAAGGCAGGCAGGCAGCAGGCACGCAGGCACGCAGGCACGCAGGCACGCAGGCACGCAGGCACGCAGGCACGCAGGCACGCAGGTACGCAGGTAGGCAACTTGTTATCCCATAATTATAATATAGCTTCAATTTGTGTGATTAGTATAATGCAAAGTACACGTCAAGCATGTCACGCATTACATGACATGTAAACATTGAACATACAATGGCATTCCCTTTTCGCGTCTAGGGTCGCTGTCCAGTCTGACCAAGTGTCTGTGAGAGGATTGTATTGTTCAATGATCGATGATTCTGGCTTGGGACCTCCACCCCCTGCCACCAGTATAGAGCCGCGCCACACGACAGCCGAGGCATTGCTGTGGCGCCGGCTTGGTCGATCCAGCTTTGTCCAATTGTCCAACGCTGAGTCATATTTCAGAAATGTGCGTTTGAAGCCTCCCACCACATAAATGAAGTCGTTCAGTGTGACAGCGGCACCAAACTTGCACACTTCAGGCATGTCTGACAGAATTCTCCACTGATTCCGCGTCGTATCAAACACCTGTGTGCAACATAATGCCTCCTTCTGCGCACCTCGGCCACCGAAAACAAATATCTTGTTGCTGTACGTGACAACCGCGGGGAAAGACACCGCCTTTGGAATATCGGGTAGAGACAACCACTGCTTCTTCTTAATATTCATATACTCAACAGATGCCAGCACTGTGTCGTCAACACCCACCCCTCCCACCACATACACGCGGTCACCCAGCGAGACACTGCGGTGGCCATACCTTGCAGAGATAAGTCGTGGCATCATCTCCCACTTCTTTGTGGATATGTCAAAGTGCCAGCATTGGTCCAACGTGCCTCGCTTGATGCCCCCTGTCAGCAGCAGGCCTCTGTCCACGCGACATACGTCGTACAACCTGCCGAACGACTTTGGCAGCTGCGTCAGCGACTCCCAACTAGACGTGTCTTCCTTGTAGTATTGACAGCAGTTGTTCTCAAATTCTTTGTCTTCGCCCTCCAAACAAGCCAGCCCACCAACTAACAGGAGACAATACTTCATCCGGAAGTTGGTGCGAGGCACTATGCGAGAACTGGTCTTCTCATGTTGGTGCACAGTGTCTGCCTGGAACGACAATGCTTCGATCAGATATTCATAGCACATGGGGGTGAACAGGTCATATCTGTCCTTCATGTGCTGCAGGTAGTTGCTCGTACAATATGGCAGGCGGATATGTTCAATAATCGTATGAAAGGACGACTTTCTGTTGTCAAGGTCATGTCGCATCCAATCTAGCACGGCTTCGACGACAAAATCTTCGTCTTCAACATTGACGTCATCATCTTTAATTATGTTTATCAATTCTTTGCAGGATAACTCTCTGAATTCCTCTTGAAATGCGACAGTCTTAAACTCGGATTGCATCACTCGCCTCGCTTTCTGCTGCAGCTTGTCCATTCGATACAACGTGGCAAATTTAGAGAATCCGACACAGTTGGCCGGCTCGACCTGCTTCAACATGAAGTTCTCGCAGGCCACCTTGAGGGTGTCCAGCTGTAGCACGTCGCCTGTCTTGAACAAGCTCTCCACGTTGTCGACAGTCAGCTCAATCTTACCGGTGTACATATAGTCCACGATGCTGGTCAGTATATCCGGTTCTATTGTCAGCTGGACTGAGCCTGACGTGCTTTCTTCAAGACCACACCTGAACATTGCTTTGAAGTAATCACTTGCTACCGCCAGAACGTTTCGATGACACCGGATTTGTACATCAGCCGAATGCAACGTCACATCAGTATACTCTTCGTTCCGGCGCAGTTTATGCATTCCCTTCATGAAAGCATTCTGGTAAGCCTTGTCAACAAACTTCCCGATTGCCACCGTAGCTGATGCTACAACACAGGCGTATAAAACTTGTAAACAAATACACCAAAATGCAGCATATAAACAAAGGAATAACATGATGTGCATGCGTGCGTGCGTGCGTGTGTGTGTGTGCGTGCGTGCGTGCACGTATCTACTGTCCCAGGAAGGATTTCTTGAAATTAACCCCACTTATACTCCTTCTACGTACGCAACGCAGTGCGAATAATTACGTACGATTGGTTGCAACGCCATGCATCTTGTCTACGGCTGTTCCTGGTTAGTTTCAAAATGTTGACTGGCAGCACCATGTACTAAGGCATAGATGGATGTTTATGTGATAACTACCAAGTTACCCCGTCTGTAGTGCGGGTTTATTTGCCAGTTTTGCTAAAGGATTCATAAGTCACGACATGTCACTGACATTGTCTACAGTGTAACCTTTCTGGTTTTCACTTCTTACAAATTACAGCTACAATTTGGGTTTATTTGACAGTTAATTAAATTAGGTTAATTAGCTACATACTGCTACCACCTATGCGTTGTTGTTCAAAAACAAAGACGGAAAACGTTTTGAAACTAACTAACTAAACAAATCGTAACATTGCAAAACAGAAAACCACAGAAGGTATCCGGTATCAGCAATCCCCATTATTCAATGTGGTGTCTTTTTATTGTATTTATTTATCGCCAGACGGACCTACATGTATCTTTATCAGTATGTATCTATGTTTGTGGCTAACCTTGTGCTGGCCGGCACCTGAGTATACAGCACCGCCGACTGTGGACGCAGACTTGAGTGCTATTCACCTGTGTGACTGTAATAAGTTGTCTGTGTTTATGTTGGTTGTATAGACTTAACCCATAACACACCGAACTTGACTTTGGAGCAAATATATTACCGCTGCACAGTCAATGACCAACTTTTACTATGTATTTTATCCTAAGGCAATAGGCTAGATAAAATGAAGGACAGTGTCAAATCTTAACCTGGGGTTCCCGATGTTAAAAATTTTAGGTGGGTCTTCCCCCTGCCATTAACCCCGCGAAAATGGGGCATTTATTTATAAAAAATGACGCCAAGGCTAAGAACAGTGTCAAATGTTCCAGTGGGGTTCCCTGAGTACGGCATGACCAATACCACCAATATTATGTGGAGCTTTCCCCTTCCCGCAATCCCCAAAGGATTAGAAAAGAAGCACGTGTTTAATGGGATGAAGAGAAGGATTCACGGTATCAACTGTTCCAGTGGTTGTCCCCTGCGTATGCCAAGACCATTGCCATCAACGTTAGGCATTATGCCTTATAAACAAACTTCTTCATTGCCACGGTAGTTGATGTTACAACATAGACATATATAACGTGCAGACAAATACAGCAAAAGTGAGCACACACAAACAAAGGAAGAAAGGGAAGCGTGCGTGCGTGCGTGCGTGCGTGCGTGCGTTTCCACGACCATGGGAAGGGGCGGTATACTATTATTTATCTACCCTTTCAACGAATATAATTACCCTTCGTAGTTAAAACGTACAGTTGTTCGCAACGTTTTGTGAGCAATTACGCACGATTGTTCGCAACGCCATGTGTCTTGTGTACGAATGTTCCAAGTTAGTTTCAAAATGTTTACTGGCAGCACCAAGTACCAAAGCATACGTGGATGTTTCTGTGACAACTACCAAGTTATCCATTACTTAGGATGGGTATTTTGCCAGATTGTTAAACATCATGAGTCACACCCTGTCACTGACATTGTCTATAGTGTAATTTTTCTGGTTTTCACTTCTTACAAATTACTGCTAGAAGTTGTGTTGATGTGACAGTTAACTAAATTAGGTTAATTACCTACATACTGCTACCATATATGCATTGTTGTTCAAAAACAGAGACGGGAAACGTTTTGAAACCAGGAAAGATATGTCATCGCCACCTAAGCAAATCGTAACATTGCACAACAGAAAATCATAGAAGGAGGTATCTGGTATTCGAAATTATTATTCAGTATAGTATGTTTTTAATGTATTTATTGATCGTCAGGCGGACCTACTTGTATCTTTATTATATATACTTGTGTGTGGTTAATCATGCGTTGGCCGGCAACGGAGATTACATCAACGCCGGCAGTGAATGACCGACTTGAGTGTTAATCACCTGTGTTACTGTAATTAGTTGTATATGCATGTGTTGGTTTCATAGGCTTAAAGGTAAAACACTGAACTTATTTTTGAGCACCGATATTACAGCTACACAGTCACTAACCTACTTCTATTATGTCTATAATAATAAGGTAATAGGCTAGATGAAATGAAGGACAATATTAATTACGTTGCAGCATGAATTCGTTTCTTTTTAACCTGATGCAGCCACTGCAGAGGGTCACTCTGCCCTGCTACTTCAAGGAAGATACTTTGTTGCGGTACACCCATTTTCGAGATTATCTAATCCTAGCCCAAGTCAACCTAACTCCAAACTTAACTACTCCTCAAATCACAATATAATTATTAGGCACGGTGACTAACAAGTTGGAACAACCATGTTTATCACGCGTGAACTGCGGCAAGTCCGCACGGCTACAGAACCAGTTCGTAAAACAAAACGAAAGTACATTCGTTCTAAATAATTTGAGACCTTGCTATAAGTTTACGTTGTATATTACTATGTTGCCTATCATAAAAAACCAACCTCATCAGTAAACTCTGACAATTATATCACATATGAAACCAACTAAGTTGAAGAACAAAACTTACCCATGGAAATGGCACTTATTAAGCCAACTTTTATGAAGAGTGTGATACTTGACAACGGCAACACAACAAAAGTGTGACATGAGACATGTAGTGACGCCTAGCGTATGACACGTTTATTGGTGAAGCAGCGCCTCCTATTGATTACAGGCTCTCATTAATTCCTTGAGGGACGAACTGGAATCTGTTGTTGAAGTTATATGAACATAGTCATTGATGCCAGAAGCTCTTGAATACTGATGGTGTCACAGATTTAAGTTTGACTGGATAATGTGCAGCGAGCCAATGGATATGTACTTGTTAGGTTCAGTGTGGGTATTTGTGCAACTACGATAATTCAACAATAATGGTAAAAGTTGTCCCGTTTAATAACAAACAATGAAAAACTTGTATTGTTACAATCCTACATCAATAGTGATTTACAGTTCCACATCAAGAATGATTTACGTTTAAGGGAAAGCATTCTTGCGTTGCAGCGTGCTCGGAGAGTGCAATCTTGCGTTACGGCGCGCTCGGCGAGTGCTGCCTTGTGCTCAGCGTGCTCGGCTAGTGCTCGGCGTGCTCGAGTGCTGTCTTGCATTACGGCGTGTTCATCGAGCGTTGCCTTGTGCTCGGCGTGCTCGGCTAGTGCTGTCTTGCGTACGGCGTCCTCTACAAATGCAGTCATGCGTACCTTATTGTGTAGTGTGAATGGTGAATACAAGAGCCCGTAGACCACGGACAGGCTTGGGTGCCTATGCAAATTACACGTTAACTTGTGAATAGTTAAGCAATGTTTGCACTAAAACACGCCAGTATCAACCATTCAAATGACATGATATCCTACACAAAATATATGCCATATGAATCTCTACAATGGACACATTACAACGATATACAACAAAATGCATCTGCTACCAGATTTATAACAGAAAACCATTTTAAGCATTCCTTTAGCTCCCTCTATTATTCGAAGGTGTGAAAGTAAAGATGTTTACCTGGCCCTATGCTGTCACCGACACACAATAGCAACGTCGACTGTATCTAAAACTATTCGTTCTTCACCATAATTAGGTTATAAAACAATGATAAACAATATCAGTAGACAACAATTATTGCTTGAGACACTGCGCCCTGTGGCTGCATGCACACTCAGCTCTTAAACTTTGTGGATTTTATAGATTTTTATCACAGTGCACAGTGTTTACATATTGACTACCTTGTCCGTGAGTGCTCGAGGACTGCACTGGGATGTTCAGATGGTGTTTTTGGCAAGTACTTGCGACATTTTTTTGTGTTTTAAAGACTTGCATCTTGAACAGTGAGTGTTGCACCTGTGTGGCTAATGCTGGTGGTCAGTTGAGTGTGACCGCAGTTACCAAAGCTTGACAATGAATCTTGTGTACACAAGACAATTCTTGACCAGCCTGCAGTACAACAATAGCGGGGGTCGTCTTGGCAATACTGCCTGGAGAGCCGCTTGCAGCGCGGGGGTGTCACTCCACCCGCCAACCAAGCGGGGTTGTCGTGGGGGTGACTACAAACAACAACAACAACAGCAACAACAAATCAACCCGATCATCGGAAACAGACCTGCAACGCATTTTCTGGGGCAACAGACTGGACCCAATTTTTCGAACATCCAAGTATGTGCCACCAAACGGAGCAAGCTGTGCACCATGACCATGTGCTTAATAAATGCCCAGTCGGTGAGGAACAAGGTGACACCCCTCTCTGACTATATTATTGAGCACGGCTTTGACATCGTGGCCTTCACAGAAACATGGTTACGTAATACTCCTGATGATGACCAGATAATCAGAGCCCTGACAATTCCTGGCTACAAGTTTACACATGTTCCGAGGAGACAGCACAAGAACACCATAGCTAGAGGAGGTGGGATTGCCATTCTCCACAAATCCAACATCAAAATGGCATCAAAGTCTTCATGGAAAACAAATTCGTTTGAAAACATGGAAGTCACACTTAGTGTTTCGTCAACAGTGAAACTGGCTGTGATCTATCGCCCTCCATCATCAAAAAGAAACAAGTCAACCGTGGGCCTCTTTCTGAGTGAATTCCAAGACTTCCTTCAGCACCACGTGGTCAAATCTCAGAACACCCTGATTTTGGGTGATTTCAACTTCCACTATGAGGACCAACTGAACACTGATGCTTCCCGCTTCCGTGACATCCTTTCGAACCACTCTCTCTCTGCCAGCACGTGTCGGGACCCATTCGCATGGATGGGCATACGTTAGACTTGATTATCACCAAATTAACGGACATTCTGGTATCAAAGACTACTGTATCTGACTTCTTGACAGATCATGGCGCTGTCCATTGTGATCTACATCTGCCAAAACCCCAGCCGCTTCGACAATCAGTGCAATACAGGAATTATGCTGCCATAGATAAAGAGATGCTCCGAGTCGAAATTGAGGCATCAACTCTGTGCCTTGACCCTGCCACCTCAGCAGCATGTCTTCTTGAGCAGTACGACACTACCCTGTCAGCTCCATTAGGCAAGCATGCCCCAGTTCAGACACGAACAATCACAGTCCGACCCAAAGTTCCTTGGTTCAGTGGTGACATCAAGATGGCTAAGCAGAAGAGACGGCAACTGGAGAGGAAATGGAGACAATCACGGCTCACAATTTATCGCGATCTTTTCAAAGAGCAGAGACGCCACGTAAATCAGCTCATCTCCTCTGCCAAGTCTACTTACTACACTGCAAAGATCACCGAAGCTGCATCTGACCACAAACAGTTGTACAATGTTGTCAACGCCCTGTTGATCAAGCCAGAAGCTAGCCTACCTGATGGGGGTTCACTGGAACAATTGGCTAACAGATTCAGTGTATTCTTCCAGGAGAAAGTCATGCTAATTCAGGATAACTTGACACTCAAGGCAGACCCCAACTACGTGCCTCCAGATGACAGTTCAGGCACTGTGGATAATAAACTCAGGATTTTTTTGCCTGCAACGGAAGACGAGGTGAGACGAATGATCAACAAGAGTCCCTCAAAGTCATGTGCACTTGATCCTGTGCCGACCTGGTTTATGAAGGAATATTTAGACTGTCTTCTACCAAGCATTACAAACATTGTCAACTTGTCCATGTCAACAGGAATTGTGCCGACAAAAATGAAAACTGAGCTTGTGACGCCTTTGCTCAAGAAGCTTTCATTGGACAAAGATGTCATGAAAAACTTTCGACCTGTCTCTAATCTGTCCTTTATCTCTAAGTTGACAGAGAGGGTAATGCTGAACAGGCTTGTTGACCACGTCTCGCGCAACAATCTGCAGGAAAAATTCCAGTCTGCCTATAAACCGAATCACAGTACTGAAACTGCATTGATGCGAATCCAGAATGATATCTTGATGACCCTGGACAACAAGAGGGGTGTCTTGCTGTTCCTACTTGATCTGACAGCGGCGTTTGACACTGTAGATCATACACTACTGTTGGCTTGCATGAGAAGCGCGGGTGTCATCGGCGTCGCACACAAGTGGTTTGAGTCATACCTGACTTCGAGGACTCAGACTGTCTGCCTAGGCCAGACCCAGTCTGACCCGTCGGAGCTGCTGCAGGGAGTGCCACAGGGGTCTGTTCTTGGCCCAGTTTTGTTTACACTCTACACGGGACCCATTGGGCAGATAGTTAGGCGGCATCGACTTGACTTCCACCTCTTTGCTGATGATTCTCAACTGTATGTCTCATTTAAGATCAAGGACACCAATGATGAGATGGCTGCACTGGCACGCATCCAAGCATGTATTGGAGAACTAAAAGCATGGATGGCTTATCATCGTCTTCAGCTGAATGACGATAAGACTGAAGTGCTTGTGATCACTACACCGAGCTCGGCTAGCAAGCACAGTCTGACTGATGTCGTCATCGGTGACAGCATCCTCCAGCCTACTGCCGTCGCTCGCAACATTGGAGTGATGTTTGACAGTGAGCTCAGCATGAAATCTCAAGTGTCGAAACTGTGCAAGGTAGCATACTTTCACCTACATCGGATTCGCTCCATCAGAGATTGCTTGACACAACATGCCACTGAACTCCTGGTTCACTCCCTTGTCATATATCGCGACTGGACTATGGAAATGGCCTCCTTTATAGTGTACCTGACCAGTTACTGGACAAGCTGCAGAGAGTCCAGAATGTGGCAGCTCGCATTGTGGTCAGAGCCAGTCGCTATGACCACATCACATCCATCCTAGAGACTCTCCATTGGCTTCCTGTCCGGTACCGTATTGAATACAAGGTCTTACTGATGACTTTCAAAGCTCTTCATCTGTTTGCGCCGAGCTACATCGCAGACCTGCTCCAGTTCTACCAACCCTGCAGAACATTGCGATCCTCATCAGACTCTCTTCTGACTGTACGCAGTGCACATCTCCGCCATTATGGTGATCGTGCCTTCTGCATCGCTGCTCCTCGCCTGTGGAACAGTCTTCCCCATGAGATGCGAAAATGTGACTCTCTATACACCTTTAAAAGACTCTTAAAAACTATCTTGTTTAAACGCGATTATTATTCTTAACTGTCAAATTTATTCGACTTTTAGTGCTATGTCCTATGAACTTGGATTTGCTGTTTTATGTAATTATATATATATATATATATATATATATATATATATATATATATATATATATATATATATATATATATATATATATACATACATACATGTATATATATATATATATATATATATATATATATATATATATATATATATATATATATATATATATATATATATATATATATATATATATATATATATATATATATATATATATATATATATATATATACATACATGTACATATATATATATATATATATATATATATATATATATATATATATATATATATATATATATATATATATATATATATAAATACATACATATATACATACATACATATATACAGGTTTCTCTTGACGCACCAATGCAGCAGATAGGCAACATATTGTGCACTTTATGATAAATGCAAATAACGTGGCCGCACTAAAAATATATTTTAAGATGGCTGTGAAAACCCATTTCCCCCATATTTCACCGAACACGATAATATGGAGGCACCCTACACATAACGTTATTATTCAGTGCTGCTGAACAATAAATTAATGTCCTCAATCCTTTCACGTAACTCGATCTCAGTATATGGACAACGCTGTCGGAAATTGTAAGTATCTCACATTTGCGGTGCAACTCAAGCTCTTTCTTCGTGTTTTGACATAATCTCACCATTTACCCATTTCGAGCGAATATCTACCGCCAAACAGTAATTTCAATAAAAAATTAAATGTACCGATTTCGAAAATGTATCCACCGCCGGAACTTGTTTAGAGATTCTTTGTATTTTAAATGTATGCAAACATCATGCACCAGAATGAAGTAGTTATACTACAAACTTGATAAACATTCCCCAGGAGGGGGGCCGATTACTGTCACTCTCGCCTCGCGGCACGAAGCCCACAGCGCCAGATCTTCTTTACCTCCCCCACGTCATAACAAGTGGTAGCTACAAGTCCTTTTGTGCAATTCTATTGGCATATCTGTATTGGAGGAGACCGCTAACGTTGGAGGCCAAAGAATACCCGAGTCCTCTCACATCCATCATATTGGGGGTCCTCTCCCGAATCGATTCCGACGCCCGTGCATTAGGTGGCGTACATGTTTATGTTAAACGTCGCAGCCAACTTCTCAAGAGGGTATCACTGTCCATATGAACTGCGCGGAGTGTGGACGTGGATATTAATGTGTGCAACCCAGCTTCATACAGTGTATCTTTGACCACAACACAAAACGTCTCTACTCGTTGACAAAGATCTACTGTTGTTGAGAATGGCACACACGAAGTTTTATCTATAGTAACAGCACATATCCCTGATTCAATATAAGCAGATATGTATTGATTTTGTGCTAGCTTAGTGGATCTACGTATGCGGATTTTTATTGTACGAATGTTGCCAACGTTCTGCTCGAATGTTAAGTAGACTGAACACGTTGAGATGTATATAATATAAATACAGAATGTGCACAATTTGTCAAAACCTTTAATTTCTTAAATATGTATTTAGCCATGACAACTGTATGAGGCTATGTTCGAAATTTTTTATTCAAGTCAGTTTATAATGAGTGTTGATTAATTATGTTAATATTACACCATTAAATTTTAATAACATCACTAATATAAGGCTAAACATATACTTTAGGGTAGATTCAAACTGCATAAACCGCATTTTGCTTTATTATGCCTAGTGGCCGTTCAACATTAATTATAAACGTTATCACAAAACTACGCAGATTAATCCTTTTTAGACCACCCCCTTCCCCAAAAATATTTTCAACGTTTATCAACATTTTAGGACCAGGAACGACAATGCTTCCATGTCATGTTAAATATTAGCTTCATGTTTTTCTTTTTTATTCAGGGTTTCCAAGAATAAAGAGGCCCGTTCTTATTTGTGTGACGTTTTTTTTATTTATAAAATGCGAAAACTTAGACAACCATGCGTTTAATTAGACATGTCATTGTACTTACCTTACATTAAATGATAAATGTGATCTTCAGTCATATTTATTCAATTTTGTACTGTTGAACTCATAGCAATATAATTGTGTGCAGATGAAACTGTCTAGACGTTCAAACTGGTCTACACTAGTTTAAACGTGCGCTCACTGCTTCAGTGTACAGTGAACATTATGATGTGTTACCTCAACGTTAGTTTCAACTGGACCTTAAGAATTCATTCTTCAACTTCCACAACTAACATCAGGCCATATAGAATAATGCGATGCAAAATCTGAAGTGGAAAGATCCAGCAAAGTACATTGCCTGTGGCCAAAAGCCAACAAGGAACGCACGCGCAAAATGAGGAGCAGTGTTCCAATTGCAGCACTATCTGACACAGCAGAAAAACCGGCGAGCAAAGTGGAAGGCCAAGAAGAACAAGCAGAGGGGTTCCAAACACCAAGCAAGCAGAGGGGTTCCAAACACCAAGCAAGCAGAGGGGTTCCAAACACCAAGCAAGCAGAGGGGTTCCAAACGCCAAACAAGCAGAGGGGTTCCAAACACCAAAAAAGCAGAGGGGTTCCAAACACCAAGCAAGCAGAGGGGTTCCAAACACCAAGCAAGCAGAGGGGTTCCAAACACCAAACAAGCAGAGTGGTTCCAAACACCAAACAAGCAGAGGGGTTCCAAACGCCAAGCAAGCAGAGGGGTTCCAAACACCAAGCAAGCAGAGGGGTTCCAAACACCAAACAAGCAGATGGGTTCCAAACACCAAACAAGCAGAGGGGTTCCAAACACCAAGCAAGCAGAGGGGTTCCAAACACCAAGCAAGCAGAGGGGTTCCAAACACCAAACAAGCAGAGGGGTTCCAAACACCAAGCAAGCAGAGGGGTTCCAAACACCAAGCAAGCAGAGGGGTTCCAAACACCAAACAAGCAGAGGGGTTCCAAACACCAAACAAGCAGAGGGGTTCCAAACACCAAGCAAGCAGAGGGGTTCCAAACACCAAGCAAGCAGAGGGGTTCCAAACACCAAACAAGCAGAGGGGTTCCAAACACCAAACAAGCAGAGGGGTTCCAAACACCAAGCAAGCAGAGGGGTTCCAAACACCAAACAAGCAGAGTAGTTCCAAACACCAAACAAGCAGAGGAGTTCCAAACACCAAGCAAGCAGAGGGGTTCCAAACACCAAACAAGCAGAGGGGTTCCAAACACCAAACAAGCAGAGGAGTTCCAAACACCAAACAAGCAGAGGAGTTCCAAACACCAAGCAAGCAGAGGGGTTCCAAACACCAAACAAGCAGAGGGGTTCCAAACACCAAACAAGCAGAGGAGTTCCAAACACCAAACAAGCAGAGGAGTTCCAAACACCAAACAAGCAGAGGGGTTCCAAACATGTTTAAAAATAGAATTGACAGATATATGATAAGGGCGGGCTACTCATAGATGATAAAATTGTTGGACTCTCGATAAGCCAGTGGCTTCCTTGTCCACTCGCCATCTGGAACTTGTTGTTTTGGGATGGCAATCTTGTTAAATCTTGTTAAATCTATGTGCACAAGGAAGTGCTGGAAACCTGCGCTGGCCTTCCTGTGAACTAGTAGCTGTATGTTGTGTGTGCAGGTTATGAGTTGCTGCATCAAGTCGTGTGGTGCTGTAGTCAAATTTATGTTTACTTTAATTCTTTATTCTTTAGGTATTCTTTAAATTTGTTAATGATTTTGGTGTTTAGGTTTATGGTCCCTTTTTACTTTGTTGCATAATTTTGTTTGTTGTTTGTTGTGTAAATTACAAGGCATGTTGTTAATTGGACATTATACATGTTAACACTAAATAAAGTTGCACCGTCTGTCTTGGCGCAAGGCACTAGGGTAACCTCAGAAAATTTGGTTAGTGTTAGTGCATCGTCTTTCTTGGCGCAAGGCACTAGGGTAACCTCAGAACTGTTGGTTAGTGTTAGTGCATCTTCAGTGATGCAGGACTGGGAGATGGAAACTCTATGCAACACAGAACATATATAACAAATGTGTCTAATTCAGTTTTAGGTACACTTTTAATGGAACCTATAAAGCCACTAACATATGTATTATTTCATAAAAATAGGGTTCCGAATTTTTTTTAATTCCTGGATATTAACCAATTCTGGTTGTCCATGACAAAATCTTATTATATTTCTGGGACAATCACACGACAGGTAATTTTGAGCACTGGTTAATACACATTACAAGTTATTTCTACATACTTATGTAATTTATATATGTAAACGATATTGATTCGCATATGATTTAACAAGATTTAACAATATTGCTATCCCAAACGACAAGTTCCAGATGGCAAGTGGACAAGGAAGCCATTGGCTTATCGAGAGTCCCACAATTTTCTCATCTATGTGTAGCCCGCCCTTATCAGATATATGTCAACTCTACACAGTCATTTGGCAGTTTGTTCCATTCATTTATCACCCTCTGTGAGAAAGAGTACTTTCTCATGTCCAACCTACACTGCTCCTTCACAAATCCTCTGGTTCTACTGCCTTCTTTAAGTCTGAAGAACATATTCCTATCAACATCCTCATAACCGTTCACTATTTCAAACACTTCTATTTGGTCTCCTCTTAGTCTCTAGTGTTGTCAAACCACATTGTAATAAGTGGCTTTCGTAACTAAGGTCTCTCAATTCTGGAATCATTTTAGTTGCTCTTCGTTGTATTCGTTCTAGCTTGTCTATGTTCTTTTACGATACCGCCTCCATGCTTGAATACAATATTCCAAATGTGGTCTAACTATTGCTTTGCACAGGGGTATAATTAGCTGTTTCTCCTTATACACGATAGTTCTCCTAATTAGCCCTAGAATTTGATTCCCTTTCGAAGCAGCAATCCTACATTGCTCTGAAACTTTCATGTCAGCACTAAATGTTACTCCTAAGTCTTTTCTTGTGTAGTTCTACTTAGTACAGCATCCCCTATTTTATATTCTTTGTCCATGTTTCCATGTCCTATGTGTATACATTTACACTTCCCAAAATTGAATAACATTTGCCATTTTTCTGACCATTTAACTAATTTATCTAGATCATCCTGTAAACTTCGTTCATATATATTAAAAACAGTATAGGCCCTAATACTGATCCCTGCGGTACCCCACTCAGAACAGATTTCCAGTTTGAAATCTCACCATCTACTATTACTTTCTGTCTTCTGTGTGTAAGCCACTTTTCTATCCAGTTAGTTACATCATTGCCTATACCATGGGCTTTTAGTTTAAGTAATAATCTTTGATGAGGCACTTTATCGAAAGCTTTCTGAAAATCTAAATAGACAACCTCCACTGGTGACCCGTCATCTACCCACTTTGTAATTTCTTCAAAAGAAAACAAGAGATTGGTTAGACATGACCTTGCTTTTAGGAACCCATGTTGAGATGTATTTATAATTTATGTTTCACAAGGAATTCCACCATGTGGTCTCTAATTAATGTTTCGAGTAATTTACATACAACTGATGGTAAACTCACTGGTCTGTAATTATCTGGCTTGCTCCTCGATCCCTTCTTAAATAGCGGCGTAATATTTGCTTCTTTCCATTTTGAAGGAACTATTCCTTCGTATAGTGACACGTTAAACACTTTTGCTAGTGCCTTAAGCAGTTTTGGTGGTATCCCATCAACTCCAGGTGATTTATTATATTTCATCTTCTTAATTTTCTGTGCTATAATTTCAGGAGTTACAAATAATTGCCCTAAATGTTCTGATTTATTGCCCTGAAATTTAGTAAATGGAACTGGAAGTGAGCTGATATCTTCTGTGGTAAAAACTGAAATACTCATTCAGGATCTCTGCCATTTGAAACCCGTCTGAAATTATGTTTCCCTTGTTGCTTTCCAGTGGTCCGACCTTATCTCGAACTTTCTGTTTACTCCTTACATAAGCAACTCGTTCTCACAGAGGACAATAAATGAATGTAACAAATTATCTACGGATTGTATATCTGCTAGCAGCGTGAATATGTTTAAACACAAAGTTAACACATTCCGGGGAGAACGGGTTGCACGTAGATGAACATTGTTGGATTCTCGATAAGCCAATGGCTTCCTTGTCCACTTGCCATTTGTGCCTTTGGTTTGGATGGCATATCTTGTTAAATATTGTGCCATCCGTGTAACGTATTCGTCTCAATCCTTGTAACGTGGTTGTGTCCATCCGTGTAACGTATTCGTCACAATCCTTGTAACTAGTTGTGTCCATCCGTGTAACGTATTCGTCTCGATCCTTGTAATGTGGTTTTGTCCATCCTTGTAACATATACGTTTCGATCATTGTAACATGGTTGTGTCAACCCTTGTAACGCAGTCTTGTCTGCTTGCAGGTTAAGAGACACGATGGTGCAACAATAGTGCACCATGGAGAACGACAACTTTCCCACGGGCAATGGCAAGGGTACGATCCTCAACAGTGACGGTCTGGCGATGGTCAGTCCCATCGACAATGGTGACATGTCGACTGACGCAGTCGGCATCGACGGTGTGTGGTACGACGTTACACAGTTCAAGAAGATCCACCCTGGTGGCCCGATCATCTACCAATATATCGGGAAGGACGCATCGTGTGTTCCGTGCTTTCAACCATGACGCAAACTTCCTCAAGCGTGTCAAGCAGGTCGGCAGATACAAGGTGGCACATCACCCATGTGATGTGGACTTTGAGAAACTACGGCAGTATTTCATGGAGCGCGGCTTCTTCGAGACCGACTACTGGTATTACGTGATGAAGGCATGTGTGGCGATGTCGTGGTTTGCCGCCGGGGTAACAGCCGTGCTGTGTTTCAACAACTTCTATATGCACATGCTCGGTGCTGTGCTCGTCGGGTTCTGCTTCATACTGAGTGCTGCTTTCATCATGCACGACAGCATGCACAAGACCGTCATGAGGGATCGTTTCAAGGACCGTTGTATTGGTGTCTTCTTTGGCACCGTGTGCTCTGGCATGAGCTCACACTGGTGGCATGACAAACACACTATTCACCACATCGTAACAAACGCCAAGTTCGTAGACCCGCAGATATATGGGCTGTCTTTGGAGCAGAATGAGAAGTTGTTCCCACTCTTCAGCGGCGTCTTCCAGTAAATGTTCATCAAGATACAGCATATCACGTTAGTGCCAATCGTGATGGCGATCGGCCGCTACTATATCCTTATCGATAGTTACCGCGTTGAACGACGCTGGTACGAGTGGCTCGCCATCGTTTTGCACTGGACATGGATGATCGCGCGATCTTCTATGTGATCCTCGCATGTGTCGAGGGATTGTTCCACTTTCAACTCATCCTCAGCCACTACTGCAAGGCATTCATCACCATGGACGAGTTTCACAACGTCAGCTGGAACGCGCTTCAGGTTCTCTCCAACATGAATCTTGAAACGTGGAAGTTCATGGATTGGTACTACGGAGGCCTCAACTTTCACATCGAGCACCATCTGTATCCGAAAATGGCGCGCAAACACCTCCGCACCGCTGGGCCGTACATTAAGGCAGTGTGCGTTAAGCATGGCATCGATTACGAGATGTTGAGCTTTGTCGACGCCATCAAGAAAACGCTGTCGCACATGAAACGGGTCGGTGACACATACAAGTATTGAAGCAGCTGAAGTACTAGAAAATCGGAATCGGAAGTGTTTATTTGACCCACAGATTAAACAGTACAGTTGTCAATACAGTGAAAATCTACAGCTCAAATAACGTGTTAATAAATAACAAATAATACATGTATTGTAAACTAGAATGTGAAAATCTACAGCTCAAGTAACATGTGTTAATAAATAACAAGTAATATATGTATGGTAAACTGAAATATACAACTCAAATATAATGTAACTGAGGTATAATGACATTACAATAGCCTAAACATAGACTATCAGTTTGCTGTAGATAAACTTAAAAGGGGTCAGGGAGACCGCGTCAACATCAAACAGTTTGGCAACAATGCTGCCAAGTGTAACAGCTCTAAAATTGTCGGATGTACATAATAATTGTCTCTTATCGGTATAGGAACCAGTGTTCCCACTAACATTGAGTCGGGGCTAAAACCATACACCAACATACTGTTAAAAATTAATGCTAACAGCACAAAGAATATTTTTGGACCATGTATATGATTACAATTGAGACCCTCTTCACCATCCGACTTACCCAGCTTTAGTCGCTGGACACCTTCGATAACTTCATCAACTGATATATCATACGCAACATTTTTTTAATCTGCTTGTTAATCTCCGTATTTATAACATTAATCTCATCAATATCATATGACACACTGTTGTAGAGGTGATTATATTTATTAGAAAAAGTTGTGCTATTTCTTCATCACCCACCACACACCATCAATACTAGAAGGCAAGAATTTATTTCTTCCCTTTACTTTATTCCCTTTACTCTAGATAATTCGTTATCATGTTTTTTTACTCATCACATTCTTACACAGCAAAGCCTCTTCGTCGTATTGTAACATGGAGAGTTTATACTCAAGATCACTACTGTATTGGTTAATGAGCTCAGTACTGGCTTTACGCCATGCTAGTTTGCGACAATGTTTCCTTTCGAACATGTGGTCTACATTTATATCCAAACTAACTTTAATTGGTACATGGTCAGAAAAAACAAGTTGTCTATAATAGCACATTCGAGTACCTTCTGTCCTAAATTTGCCGTGGTTAAAAAATTATCAATTCTGGAGGTCAAACAGTTTGGACTAACATAAGTATTTGGCACTTGCGCATCTAGAGCATCTATACATACCGTAAGATTAAAATCCGATATAAAATTCCTTTATGCATATGCGTGAGGCGTATTCCTAGTTAAATCTGTATTCATGTCACCCCCGTATATGACGTGAGCGGGGTTGTACGTGTGTATGACGTGAGCGGGGTTGTACGTGTGTATTAACTGCTGTATTTCACTTAACACCTCCATATATTCCGCAAACTTATCGTCTTCCAACCAGCCATCGCACGGCATGTATACATTAAGGCACATGATTTTGCAGTTGTTAATTTGAATCATAATCTCACATAACCTCACGTGATTGCATTTAAGCTCTTTCGCTGCTAACTTAAGTGATAATTTCCACAGGATTGCACATCCGCCGTATGGGCGTCCTTCCCTGGCAATACATTAATCCATGGAACTCTTACCAGTTATTGCCATACCGTCACCTAATTTGCACATCTTGTTTAATTCGCTTTTATATAAACAATGTTCTTGTATAAGTAACATATCACATTCTTTACTAATATGGTATATAAAATCTAATTTCGGACCTCTGTCTCTAAAATGTTTACAGTTATAATTAATAATTAATAATAGACAGTGGCTGTATACGGTTAGTCGGTGGAGCATTGAACGTTATTGCAATCCATCTCCTCACATTCCAGCCCTTGGGCCAGAGTAGAGGGTCTTTCACTTTGTTTAAGTCATCCACAGAGATTGTTAATTTGAAGTTCAGTTTTGCATTGTCATTGCTGGCTTTTGTTAGTTTACGGAATTTCACTCCTTCTCGTGTGATGTATTCACCGACTTCACTGATCCCGTCCGATTCATGAACTCAGCATATAAAGAAGTCTCTGTCGGGAGGAAGCACCATGGTAACTCCTGCAGCATCGATCTCCTGGCCAGTGATGGTTCCTCGCATCTGCGTGTTCCGCGGTTGCTTACTGCGGTTTTCTCTTTGCAACTGTTTTTTCTGATTGCGTCTCTGGTCTACTGGGACCACAAACGTATCATGTACCTGCTGCGTCGTGCTGTCGATACGCGGCGGTACAGGTATTGGCTGCGATTCGCGGTCAGCTTCCTGTTTTCGTTCACACTGATCATTGTCGTTGCCACCCGGGGCCCCGTCACGGTTAGTGCCACCTGTCTTCTGTAGTGGCCGAGAGCTGGAGCCACCAGCAACAACCTCTGCCAGTGAAGGGTACTTCGCATTATGATCATTGGTTTTTAACCAGTACCTGCTGTATCAGTTGTCCGGGTAATTTAGAGTAATTTTCCAATGCAGAGATCTTCTGGCTGTTAGCTGCGTCATCGGATTTAGTGCCACCAAGAGTGTCCACGAGCACTTTAAGCTCACCCTCGAGGTCTGCCAGTTTCTCTGCGAGATTCAACTCATTTACTCCCTCCGGATGACTTTTGGAATTAGCTTCCAGTCCAGGGCTACACATTGTACTTTGATACCATTCTCGATTAGGCTTCCAATACCTCTCAGTCGTCGGTTCTATTACACGATGTTAGTCTCGTTTGCATAGGTTCTAACAAGTTAGAATCTTCAAAATGTGACCACAACATACCCTTCGCCTCACTCAGTGTGTCACTAGTATAGAATGCCGCCATCACATTGACGATGCTGTCTCTACTGGCACAGTCTTCGTGGTAAGGGGCATACATTGGAGGCTCACTCACCAGAATGACAACGTCACTGTAATCAGATCTCTGCGTTTGTGTGAGGCCGTTCTTTCCTGTACATTCTGTACAGAGGGTACTACCAGTATTTACCCTTCCTCTGTTGCATTTCACACACTTGCCATTGCTGCTCGCCATAACAACGTGTCTCTATTAGGATGTATACGGTATTGTTTATATTACCTCAAAATTGGCAATGGTGGGAGCTCAAGACAAAGGTTTGCCAAACTATTTTTTCTCCACTTATCGTGTCAGATGTAAATATGTGACAAAATGTGCCGTCGCTGGTGTCGGGCGACAACAGTCCACTGGGTGATATATTTGAAATATCGTAAAAAGTAGTACACGTTTAGAAAATATCAATATTTGTAGCGCACGTCGTGTAAATCTAAACTGTCAATTAGTGTCGCCACCTATCGTATGACTCCCACCTTAGAGTTTCTTGTAATGTCACACCTAAGAGATAAAAGTTTTGGTCTCTTTCGAATCTAGTTTCATCTATCTTGAGTAGAAAAGGAATTAATTTTTGATTTCTTAATTTGTGTATTATGTACTTGGATTTGTTTATATTTAAAGACAGTTTATTAATTTTCAGCCATTCGTTTACTTTATTTAATTCTGTGTTTAAAATGTTCGATATCTTTAGTACATGAATTTAAAGATTGGATTGTAGTAAATAGAGTTGTATCGTCTGCATACATTGCATATTTAAATGTCTTGCTTGACTTTGGTAAATCGTTAATGTATATTACAAAAAAAGAAGTGGGCCTATTATGGAGCCTTGTGGCACACCTGTAGTAATAGGCAGAGTTTCAGAAATGCTATCGTCGTATGTAACATATTGTTTTCTATTTTTCAAGTAACTTTCCATTAGTTCTAGAGCAATATCGCATATTCCATGTGTGTGTAATTTATTTAACAAAATGTTGTGGTCTAAGGTGTCAAATGCTTTTGACAGATCTAAAAATATATTAATAGGTATTTCATTTGAATCCAGTGCGGTTATAGTTCTGTCAATAACTTCCATGATGGCATATTCAGTTGAGTGACCAGATTTGAAGCCATATTGGTTATCATTGAAAAGTGAATGTTCTGTAAAAAATTAATATCGGATCACGCATAACTTTTTCAACAACTTTAGATATTACAATAGTGATATTGGTCTGTAGTTATATAGCAGTGTTTCATCATCCTTTTTAAAGATAGGAATAACTTTTGCAATTTTCATCCTGTCTGGGAAGATTCCAGTATTAAATATTTGATTAAGAAATAATATTAAGGGTTTAATTAATATGAATTTTAAATATTTTAATTGTTTCAATTTAATACCATCATTACCACTGCTGGTTTTTGCTGGGAATTTGTCAGTTATTTTTATTAATGACTCTTCATTTAATTCTTGGAATTGAAAAAGCAGTTCAGAGTTTCCTGTCAGATAGAAACTATGATTTATGTTACTCGTGTGATTTTGTTGGCAAGGTGTTGTCCTATGTTTTTAAAGAATAATTTAAATTTATTAGCAATTTCTACAGTGAAGGTTATTTTGCAATCGCCTTCTCTAAAATGTATAGGTAATGATCTCTTTTTGTTGGATCTTTACAAAATTTCCTTTATAGTTTTCCAGGTTTTTCTTTCATTTTTATATTTGTTAAACAATTGTTCATAATATATAAATTTAATGGAATAGTCAATTGATGTGGGATTTGTCAACTTGATCTGTTTATATAAGTTCTATCTGTATTTAGTAGATTTAAGTATGTCATTTGTTATCCATAATGAGTTTTTGCGTTTATATTTGTTAAATGTGACTAATTGATATGGCATATATTTAACATTTGCATTTTCAAGTACGTCCATGAGTATGTTGTAATTATTATTTGGTTCAGACAAAGGATTTTGATCTAATTTCTCCATAATAATTTATCATCATTTACATAACTTATCAATGTTTAGCATATAAATGTATTTTAAGCGCCTCCGAATGGATATATCTAGATTTATGGCACTATACAAATGTTCTTCTTATCTTATCTTATCCTCATATCAATGCATTTTATTTGTTGACCCTGGTGAGATTATTTTGCAACATCTCCCGTCAAATCACCTCTGGGTGCCTCACGTCTTACTGTGTAGTTGGTTTTTGTAACTGCCTCTAGCAGACACATTGTCCTGTTTTCGGAAGGATGGCTTCCATGGTCTGGCGTTATGGTTCGATTACATGCCAGCGAAGGTGCTGTTTCATGTCTCTCAGTTAAGCTTGGTGACACATTGATGTTACTTCCGGGACCCAGCAAAGAACTATATTGCTTATATTCTCGTATCAGGGGCTCTTGGCCTAGGAATGATGACCTATGGCATGTTACACTTCCAGTATTCACATGCATGTTGGTGAGTGCGCCACCCCAATCCAACAGGGTGGCACAAGGTTAACGACCTGTATATTAGTTTCCTTTCAGCATGTTCAAACACGGTGCGGACAAAGTTTGCATCACTGCAAATATTTGACTTCTGGGCGCACCAATTCACCTTGCCAAATTACCATAGAATATCAGTATGCGATTCAATCCTGAAACGGGTAATTGGGTTCTGTGGTATGAGCACTAACGTGTTTACGTGTCACAGTTTATAATTATGGCGTCCACTTTTGTAGCACACGGTATTTAGGACGCACAAATGACATACACGTCATTTGTTAGCATGACTACCCCATTATCAAGCGTGACGACCTGACTACCTCTCCATCAAGAGTCGACGAATTATACATGTAATAATTTATCTTTTTTATATCAACATAGTAAGTTTTGAGAAGAAATGCCCATGGTGCCGTCTGTATGGTTTGCTTTTAGTACAAATGACACCTTTGATCGGATTAATTAATTGTTGTGCCATATTCACGTGCATAATTAACGTTATGCATGTGTTTTAAATAACGTTATCAAATTACTAATACACACGCAGTTTTTTACAGAATAAAAAGTGCACTAAAATAAGAGTATAACAACAAAACGAACAGTGTTTAATATTAAATCCGTTTTATTGTACTGTGCGAGTTAATTTATTTGTGTCAATATAATAAATATTGTATTATTTATCCCTACAAATGTGCAAACAATGAAAGCAGTTGAATGACTTAGGTGGTGGATAGCTACAAGACCGATTGAAAAAAAAACGATGTACCTGCTGAACGGCGGGGAATGAGACCCCCTGCCCCTTGTGAAGCTTCATAACGCTGACCTGTGCACCCCCTAAAACCACTTCGTTTTGAGAAAGAATCCTGCCTCTACCTATTATGCATACTTTTGTTTTTCACAAAGCCTGATATCGGCAGCTACATGAGCAAAAAACATTTTAATACCGAACGTAACGCCCCACCCCCACCCTTGTAATGCTATGTAGCGCTTACCCGGACACACCCACCCCCTGAGCGTGGTGTACTTTATGGATATGAATGTTAAGATAACTATTAAGTAGATAAAGACTAATGGAACATTTCGTCAAATCTAAGGCAATTATATATAAGAGTATGGTACGTTTCTGGTCGGGTCACAGTGTGGAATGATGCTTTACTCTGATGTCCCACACTGTTCAAGTGAATGTAGCAAAGAATGTCTAAATCCTTCGATGGCTGACATGAATGTATACAGTGTTTACTCCGATGTCCCACACTGTTCAAGTGAATGTAGCAAAGAATGTCTAAATCCTTGGATGGCTGACATGAATGTATACAGTGTTTACTCCGATGTCCCACACTGTTCAAATGAATGTACCAAGGAATGTCTAAATCCTTGGATGGCTGACATGAATGTATACAGTGTTTACTCCGATGTCCCACACTGTTCAAGTGAACGTAGCAAAGAATGTCTAAATCCTTGGATGGCTGCATGAATGTATACAGTGTTTACTCCGATGTCCCACACTGTTCAAATGAATGTACCAATGAATGTCTAAATCCTTGGATGGCTGACATGAATGTATACAGTGTTTACTCCGATGTCCCACACTGTTCAAATGAATGTACCAAGGAATGTCTAAATCCTTGGATGGCTGATATATAAATATAGTTCGATACTTAAACTCATTTTCTTATTGTAATGCGTATGCACAAACTGCTCGCATTTGTATGCGTGCATGTTCTCAATTCGTGCTTGATCGCATTAAACATGCTGAAGGTTTGGATGACTCACTTGCTGGTGCCAGCAAATTGCAATTACTGTTTTTGTTAACACAATAATGTTCTTCAGATTGCACAAGGAGTGTTGTCACGCAAACCTGTGTGTCAATGGGTTATCCGCAAGCATCTATTTTATATACCAGTTATTCGCAGTTTAGCAGTGGAGCACACCTTGGTATAGTGATGTGTATTCTAAAGATAATCGGCTGTTAATATGAAAGCTTATTAATGAGTAGGCAGCACTGTTGACGGATTGCTGCGAAAACATTTACTGGAGATGTCACAAAGTCAAAACAACGGAAGTCCATTTTGATCTTCACCATGTTGTCGGTTGGTTGGATCTATTACACTAACTTCTAACACACAAAAATGGACTTTCATTGTCTTGTTTCTTCAATGACAGATCTGTCCAAGAAACAATACAAAAAAGTCAAGTTTCGTGTGTTAGAAGTTAGTGTAATAGACACGTATCCAACCAACCACATGGTTCATGACTCTACAGCAGCAATATGCAACATGATTCCAGCACTAGCGTTGTTGATGTGCGTCACTGCTTGACAGATTGTGCATCTGGTGACACGAGCAGTCACATTAGCATGTACTCTCTTCCCGCTTGCTGCTGTACCCTGTCTCACTGTATCGTGTAACCTTTCCTTGGATGGCGCTCTCCATGTCTACGACCCATCTGTTGACAAAGATTGGAGCATACCCAAGCAATTGTGCACATAACATAATTCGGTTATAACAAAATGTCCTACGTGCAACACAGAACATTATAAAAGATTTTTGAGACCATCAAATAAACTATGTTTTGTATGTATTTATGAGTTGTATCCTACAAGTTCAAAGTATCAGGAATGTAACATGTGTCAACAATGAACAATTGACATATATTTGGTGCATTTGTAATTCGAAAAATCGGATGAGGTACATCTGCCAAACTTAACTTGGTGAGATATAACTGACATGATTCATAGCCAACTGATGCAGCTACTAGGACAATGCTCTTTTCCACATTTGTTTAGATCGATTAAGGGTGATAATACTATTTCCCCTGGCTAACAAGAATGCACTAACATCAATGCTGTGGAAATGATCACTTATTAGGGGTGCAAATAACTTTTTCCCATCTCATTTTAATGCCCGTATTCTAGCAACGAGGCTAACTGGTGGGGTCACAGTTCACGGAGGTGCTACTGCCTAGCAACCAAAGTAGTTACCACAACTAGTTATGCTGATTTACACAGCTACAACGCTGCTATATCCAGGTCAAACACCACCTTACCTCCTGAGGTCAAGCCTGTCTTCGGCCTGAAAGTAGAAGGTTTTGTTCTGACCAACACGAAAAAGCTTGAACATGTTGTCTCTGGTCATCAGGTCAGCCTCTGTTGTCATGACAACTGTGTAGCCTGACAACGGAACTGAAGTACGAACAACAGGATCCTGCAAATGAAGACTTGAGTTGGCTGATCGTACGTTGTATCAAATGAAAGCATCAGAAATACATTACACAGCTTTATAATAACCTTTACTCTGAACTACAAAAACGGTTCAAATCTGATATTTTTAACTAGCCTAACTTTCTTGAACAAAGGTCCAGGGATGTGTTAGCTTGACAAAAAAGTAAAATAAATTTTTCAATATAACGTGCATGAGTATATCTTCACTACTCACAGTTTGTTAAGGATCACAATTTTCTAGTGATCTATTTATTACAAGATATTATAATGTGCAATAATATTGATGCGAATGCTTTTCTGGCATGTCATCTGCAATTATCAAGTGTCAAATCATAGCAGGAAGCGGGTCACCCCCTCTTTCTCGGATTCTCAAGCATTGGAGCCATTTTTTAATTTTTGGAGCAATGGATCAACAACCATTCTCTGGGACAACCCTCCCTGGAGCACCCATATTTCTCCAGAGAGCTCCTGCATGCTTAAATGGCTTCTTCATGGCATTGAAGGACACTGAATAAATCAGAATAGCTGCTAAATGTATTTTAACAGTCTTGGAAAATTCTACATCTCCAATAAAAAAATACAAAATGGCTCCAATACTTGAAAATGGAAAGGAAACTGTCATACAGGTAGTTAACGTTGTGCCACACTGTTGGATTGGGGGGGTCCACACTGTTGGATTGGGGGGCCCACTCACCAACATGCATATGAATTAATACTGGCAGTGTAACCTGCCATAGGTCATCTATCCTAGGTCAACAGCCCCTGACACAAGACTAGAAACCAGGCACATGGGGCAATTAACTCGATAAATTAATTAATAAAATTATAATTAACTCAAAAATTGTTTTATTAAATTTAATTAACCTCACACATTTTTCATGTCAGTTAAATCAACCTCCCAAGTTTTTTAATTAATTTAAGTTAACAAATAAATTTTTATTCAATGAACAATTAAATCATGTGTTAGTAGAAATGTTTACATATTTAAAACACTTCTAAAATAATAAGAGTTGTAAAAGAAATGTGTTTTGTAACTTTGTTGGAACGAGATTTGCTCATACAATATTTATTCATGGGGCATTTGGTCACATTTTAAGTTGTGGAAACCTATGGGTACAAATATTATTATTTTTTTATGAAAGGATTGAAAAGTTTAAGCTGAAGATTTGCAGGTTTCCTCCTATATTCAACCACCAAACTAACAAAACCAGGTAACTACATACATCTTTTCTATGCACCAAGTTGTTAATTATGCAGAGTTTTATATGAAATCATTAGGTTTCCCCTTTACACACTAGCATTTAAATATGTATACACTATTTTATGCATCACTAGAACTAGCATGCTCTTGGTCTAAATTGGCACTGTAAAAAATCCCACACTAAAGCTATATTACTTTTTTCTACATCTCCCCATTAACTGTTATATATATATATATATGTATATGTGTATATATATATATATATATATATATATATATATATATATATATATATATATGTATATATACACCAATTATTTGCAGCAAGTTGCCAGCCCCAAATCTTTACTTTAAGCAGAGATTTGCTGAAGCAATAATCTTCCCTGCAATTCCGGTGCCTGACTGACCAGCCCACCCCAATTGATACAGTGTATATGTGCTCTGTGATGTTCTCCCTCACATTCAAACAAGACTGAACCTGATCTCTCTCAGGCTAATGACTGGAAAAGTGACCGCATGCATGCCTTCTGGAAATGCCTGGATAACATGGATGTGAACTATCAAGTAATATCAGCTGCTAAATGAGCACATAATTGAGAGTTAATTTGTCAATTAAATTAAATTAACCCCTTTTGGCAAAGTTAATTAATTAAATTAACTCAATCGAGTTAATTCAGTTACAGTGTATAACAAATTAACAATTGAAATTAACCCATGCCTGATAGAAACATGTATGCATTTATGTGTAGATGGAAAACTCACCTCATCGTCTTTGAAGGCGTATAATACAAAATCATTCTGAATGACAAAGTATTGCCTCTGCCAGTGTTTCATGTCAGTGGATATGTGCAGAAAGCCGCAGGTGAGTTTGGTCCTTGCCTGTCAAAACCATTCTACATCAATTAACCTGGCAATGTCATACAAACCTATCAGTGTCAAACAAACACGTGCACAAAGAGTTTCTTAGTCTCATTACAAGATTTAACAAGATTGCCATCCAAGGCAAAAGTGTGGAAGGAAAGCCTTATTGGCTTATAGAGAGTCAAGCATATTTTCATCTATGTTCAATCCACCCTACTGAGATATTTTGTTTTTAAACATATTTATTCTGGTAGCATTTACACAATTTGTAGAGAATTTGTTCCATTCATTTATTGCCCTAACACAAATACAAACAGTATCAACACAGCAATACATGGCTACCAAACACATGTGGGAAATATCCTTTGGGAAGGATCATTCAGGTGTCGGTTGTACTTACAGAGCCACCTTGTGATAGAACGTTGTAGCATTTGTCGCATACACGGTTCATCCGATTGTCATCATATGGCAGCGCCATCTTGCGCTTCGAACAATTTGCACACACCAACTACAATCAAGAAAGTAGTTATAAAACATGTCTTGTCATAACAAGAAATATTCTTTTTTATATCAAGAAACTAGTTATTTATCTTGTTATAACACGAAACTAGATATAGCAAGTTAGGTAACTAGCGTCTTAATATAACAAGAAACTATAATTACAAATGCAATCACGCACGCTTGTCAGACCCACATATATGCAAATGTTTCAGTACACAGAAAAACAATTGCGGGAATTGTTTAGTTGTTTAATCAAATCATTAGCCACTCATGGATATAGATAAGTATACCACAACACATAATCTTAGCTGACAAACACTGCACTGGACAGCAATGAACAATCATATTGTCACTTCTTGTAAAACATTACAGAAAATATATACCACATGAGTTTCATGAAAATCTTTTTGACAATGAACCCAAAATGCTGTGCAAAAAGACGTCATCTTGAGATCAAAAATATCCTATTTCAGATAGCCTCTACTACAGATCAGAACTCACAGACCTAAGAATATTGTTACTGCACAATAGAGTAAACCAGGCATATTGTGTCAGGAAAGAGGTTACGAAATTGGAGTTTTGTCAGCTTACATGGCCACAGGCGCGGCAGTGATGTCTCCGGAAAATTGTGGTGAATCTTGCAGAACATTGCATGCAACTGGACGCCTTATCATCCTTGATCCATATTGGGGCCTGCATGCCAAGGGTACCAGTTTGGCTCTGCAGCAAGACACACACAGAATATATCAAGCAACACTTGGTGAGAATACAAGAGATTTGTTGTTTGCATAAAGAGACAATGTCTTCTACTGGTCCTTGTTTGTGGCACTGCGGCCGTTTTAGTGAGACGTTTGCCGGTGTCAATGTCACGGCCAGCCAAAAAATTTGCATCGAATTCAACAAAATAACTCAATCACAGAATGACTCAATCACACCTCCTGGTTATAAACCAATTTACTGTTTGGGGAAATTCTGAAAAACATGAACCTGGACCCTTAGTAGGAAAAACAGAATATTTCCTAAACAGAAATAATTAATTATGTGAATAGTTGAAGCACTACAGCTGTATCATAATGTTTATTCAAAAATATAAACACTCCTGTCATGAAGTGTATTACACGAGTGTATCAGTGCTGCATGTTTGCTTTCAGCAGAGGCTCACTCTATGCACTGTCAAGACACATGATTGTACTTTGTGTGTTTTCAGCAGAGGCTCACTGCCTACACTGTCAGAACACATGATTGTACTCTGTGTGTTTTCAGCAGAGGCTTGCTGTCTACACTGTCAGAACACATGATTGTATGTGTGTTTTCAGCAGAGGCTCACTGTCTACAATGTCAGAACACATGATTGTACTCTGTGTGTTTCCACAGAGGCTCACTGTCTACACTGCCAGAACACATGATTGTACTATGTGTTTTTAGGAGAGGCTCGCTGTCTACATTCTCAGAACACATATGATTGTACTCAAAAACACCGTTTATGGATCTACATGTATCATAAATAAAATAATAATCTAGGGTCAATTCAGGCGACATCTTATGAAGACAAAGAAACAGTTATCAGTACTCACGATTAAAGTTGAATTGCAGGAACACTGTTTCTGTTCAAGCTCAGCTATGGCATTCTTAATGGCCTGGTGATAAACAAACATGATGACATTACTTTTAACCCATTTCATTCTGACTACATATCTGGGTATAGTTTACCCTGTTACTGTTGGTACATATGCTGGATTTGTCAGAACAAAATGTGCTGATCAGAAGAGTTATCACTAGACTAAATAGGACCATAACATTCTAGTGTTCCCATTGTGGTGAGTTTGAAATGGAATAACTTAGTTACCAAACCTATGTGCTGGATATCATTAAGATCTGAATACAAAGTTTATTAATACTGCAGAAACCACTCAGTTATACAGATGTATTTCAACAAAGTTTTGTTATAATGAAATGTACTCAAATGAATTATCTCACCTCTTGCCATTCCACCTTTTTCTCTGGACTACTGGCGAGTAGTTGGACAACTTTCTGTTTGCTCTTCACGTAGAACGAGTTTGGTATTTCCACGTCTTCATCTTCAAGCACCTAAAAAGGAAACAAACAATCTAATCTTTAGCATAACTTACTGTAATTCCAGACACTTGTACTCTAATTTTAGATTTAACAGAACATCCAGGGCAAAGGACGGCAGCCTTTTTGAATGGAGGGCCAAATTCGTAACTTGGAATAGGTCAGTGGGTCACACATGCACGCATGCACACACGCACGCATGCACACACGCACGCATGCACAAACTATCCTCATTGTAACTGGCATGTCTATAATTTGATTATCATCAAATATCAACATCTGATTTTTAAAAACATATTTTACTATTCAAAAACACATTATTCATGTTACATGTTCTTGGCATACCACTGGGGCCATATTGACTAGTGTGATACTGACGCCTCGTGTTGTTGAACGCCACCAAGGGTCCCACATCTGTCTGCAGACTTGTTCCTGCGAGCGCCATGCAAGTGTCCATCTGTCAGCTGCATCTGAGTCTTCATCTTCCACTCTCCACTGTGAGCCCTGAGATCAGTGAATTAGTCAGCAAACTCCCGTCTCAGCAGCTCAACGAATGCTACGAAAGCCTACGTGTCCAGACTTGCTTGGTTTGGTTTCCACGAGTGTTGGGAAGTGCATGTAATTAGCATTCCCACAGTCAGAACTTTGTCTCGAAACCGGAGACAAACTGAAAGAGTTCACTGACTAGTTGCTCTGATCCCTGCTGCCGTCCCCATATGGGGCAGCATCCTTGTTCTCCATGAACACACTAATCTCATGCTTCAGCTTGTACATGTGGCACAGCATGGCAACTCAACCTAGCCAGCATATTTCAGTTTAGTACAGGAGATCTTGACACTGCACATTCATCTTGGTCAGAAGGTGTTGGGACTGCTGGTGATTTATACTTCGATGATGCCCAATATGTTCTGCATTTTCATAGATTTGCAACAAAGGTTTTCTTGGCGGATGAGTGGGCCCTGAAGATCTTTGTCCTAACACCTGTATTGTCTCTAACCTTTTCCATCAGTAATGAACACCTTTCACCATTTAGCAGGTGATGAACATTATTCAATACAACACTTGAACATGAAAACATGGTACTTTCATGTTTGCATACACAAAAGTGAATTCATTAAGCTTTGTAGGATGTGGAAAAAACATATTTGATATGTTCATCACCTGTAAATAGTATATAACTGAGTTGCAGTATGTGGTCTGTCTATGAAAGTCTAGGCGCAACATACTATTTATTTATTTGATATATCAATATCGAGGGCGTGGGCCTCATTATGCACAATATCGATATCAGTCCGTGTGCCGCAGGTAGCCAACCCCTGAGCTAGAGTTTGGTTAGCTGACTGATAGTTGTAGATTTTGAGCTATGTCTGTTTCTCAATAATATGTACACTTTCTAAAAATTTTCATCAGCTTAATAGTTTTTTTTTCATTATATTCAACCTGCTACAATAGCTAGGCACTGAACTGTTGGCTATATGAATATATATGGAGTAAAACAACAAGACACAAGTGTTGGGGAAGGCATACCTCAGAATTCCTGGCAGTTAACTTGTAATGAGTGAATGATTATACCTTCATGCCATCCACGCTCAGCTTTGCCTTTAGTCTGTACTGTTGCTTGGTACATGTAGTGGGTGGCATACACACCAGAATGATATCGTTAAACTGAAAGTACCACATAAATAATTATGTAAATATGAACGCAACATACAATGATGTCTCATTTTAAAAGGGGGCCAAATTGATAACGTTTTATGTCACACTCAGAGCCAATTAAGTAGGTTGTGATTCATAAGAATCCAGACTAACTGCAAACACCATATATTATTATTATAAAATGAGTAACATGCACAAATCTTAGGTTTTGAGTGTGAAATACTTAATGATTTTCCACACGAAATCATAAAATGCACAAATGTACTGTAGTAAAACAAAATGAATCCACCACAGTAATTATTTTTTAATACCAGCATCGTATCAATAGTTTTCCTATATTTGTGCACGTGATCTGAGCTAAAGAAATTTATGAACATACAAATCAAGCACTGGGCTGCTTAAAATCTATCACAGGGAATTTTGCCAGAGTTATTATTTCATGTTCAGTATGTCGGTTGTCGTACAGGTTAACCAGACCGAGGAGAACTAACCAGAAAGAGATATCGTCTGAGCTGGTTGCCATTCCTTGCTGCGATCTTCACGATACCACCTGATTTGATGTACTCTCGTGTTGGACTGATTAGCCTTAATGCATCATTTCCAATCAAACTTTCCCTGATCTCCAGAACTTTCCTAAGTTTTTCCTGGAACAAAGAAAAACTGTGAAAAATTAGGGTGTCTTATGTAATTTTCACAGACTCAGAGAATTTTTTTTAATACATATAGTGTATTATTCCCTATAGATGCGCACTACCTAATAAATGCACACACCCCCCTTTCTAAGAAGTGAAGCCATGCGTAAAAACATAAATTTTCAGGAGTGAAGGCATGCTAAACCCAAATGACAGTAGTACTGCTGCAGCTGGCGTCACCTTGCGGACTCTTTAGAAATAATTCATAGTGTTTTTTGCCGCAACGTGGCACCACATTGTTATCGCCACAGGCAGCTTTCACCAGATTACTGTGGAAGTACTAGGACTAGCTTTTTTATTTTATCGCTCACTCGCTGTCAGCAGTGTGCATGTTTGAGTTGTCTATTTAATGATGCTCAAAGAATCGAGTGGTGGCCGGCTGACGTTGTTTGTCTGGAATGACAAAAACCGCGAACGAACGTGCTTTTTCAATGTCTTGTCTCTTGTGCGTTTGTGTAAGACAGCCTACTAAGCCAAGGTCGATCGAGTGTCGTTTGGTTTGGTAGATGCGCTGAAACTGCATCTTTGCTAAGTGCAAAACAAACAACGCAACACCTCGTTGTAGGCTTACATTAAGTTTAGTTAGCACCATCAAAACAATTCGAAGTACATGTATACTGAACAAAATACATCACGCAAAAAACAAGCGCTAGTTATGAAATAGATCGGTGATCAATGACATGGTTCCGAAATCATTCCCTAGAAGCGCCCCGCATTATTCGCATAGTTTATAGTGGCGCCACACTGCGGATTAGCTACCAGTCTGATTTCACCCATAGCGGCAGATCATGATTTGGGCCACGTTTGAGAACTAATAGACGCGCACCCAAGCCTTCGCACTCATCCACTGCGCATCTAAAGACAATAGTACGGTAACTGATACATTTTAAAATATATTAACAGTCACGAGTTGTGCCACTCTTTGATAAAGAGTGTCTGTCTTATTAATACAATGCCAAAGAAAGGACACTTTACCAGCAATTCAGGTGGATGGTAAATGTGTGTGCACTTATTAAACGGAAATAAAATAGAAAACAATAAAGCTCTAAATAATTTTACAAAAGCAAATAGAACTATAGGACATACACATAACTGCCATCTAGTATAGTTGAAACACACCTACAATACTGCCGTCTGAGCCTCATTGAGGACAGAAAAGATTTACTCGTCAGTGGAGAGTATGTTTCTTATAGAAATATACCTAGCAGAAGACGTGTGACATTGAAATAAATTTACAGATACGTACTGTTTTGCGCATACATTCATTTGAATGCACTGCTGCGGCTGTCACAAGTTGCAGAGATTCTAGAATAATAAATAAAGTAATATTAATATAATATTTGTAAAAACAATTATAAAACACATAAAAACGATTATTAGACACTTACTTTGACGTAAACCTTTTCACTCGTGGCAGAGCATAGACCATCAATGACTCCTTTCCACTGGAGACAGTTTTAGGCTTCCAGCTCTTTGCTGTTGTAATCAGCTTTTGACATCCCTGCTTCTACTTCTCTGCACCATGTGTTTCTTTGCCTTAACTTTTTTCTTTTGCCCTGAGGGTTCCACGTGAGCGCCTTGTGATGCACTGTGTTGGCTTCTTGGGAGTATGGCCTGTCCAGCTCTACGTCTTTCTAATTTGATGTTCGATTGGTTCCCGGTTTGTTCTCTCCCATAGTGCTTCATTGCTAATTGCTTCTGGCCACCATATCCTTAGAATTATCCTTAATTAAATATTAATTTTTTTTATAAAAATTTTGATCTTCTGAAGAATGGATTTTGTGTTATGCCACGTCTCTGATCCACTACTAACCAAGCAACGATATTAAACATGCAATGATAAATAGTGTATTCTGCCTCTAGAACAAATGTCACATTTTTACACTCTAGATGATTGGCAATTAAAATGCATTTCGACCTTGGCCCCTGGAAGACCTGTTAATTCCAACATGAACTTGACTTCTCTGGGAAGCATTCAGCCTCACTGCAATTACCACTCATTCACATGTCTACAGTCAGGTACTCATTTATACAGCCGAGTGAACTGTGGCAATGTGGCGTGAACAAAATTGCCCAACCTTCAAAATGGCAGTGAGAGAATTCAACCTTGGGTTCTTTCAATTGAGGGTCTGATGTTCTATCCGTTACACCACCACACCCCACATATCAAGTAGGCACATATTCTAACCATTACACCACCACACCCCACATATCAAGTAGGCACATGTTCTAACCATTACACCACCACACCCCACATATCAAGTAGGTACATGTTCTAACCTTTACACCACCACTCCCCACATATCAAGTAGGCACGTGTTCTATCCATTACATCACCACTCCCCACATATCAAGTAGGCACGTGTTCTAACCATTACACCACCACACCCCACATATCAAGTAGGTACATGTTCTAACCTTTACACCACGACACCCCACATATCAAGTAGGTACATGTTCTAACCATTACACCACCACACCCCACATATAAAGTAGGTACATGTTCTAACCATTACACCACCACACCCCACATATCAAATAGGCACATGTTCTAACCTTTACACCACCACACCCCACATATCAAGTAGGTACATGTTCTAACCTTTACACCACCACACCCCACATATCAAGTAGGTACATGTTCTAACCATTACACCACCACACCCCACATAACAAGTAGGTACATGTTCTAACCATTACACCACCACACCCCACGTATCAAATAGGCACATGTTCTAATCATTACACCACCACACCCAACATATCAAATACGCACATGTTCTAACCTTTACACCACCACACCCCACATATCAAGTAGGCACATGTTCTAACCATTACACCACCACACCCCACATATCAAATAGGCACATGTTCTAACCTTTACACCACCACACCCCACATATCAAGTAGGCACATGTTCTAACCATTACACCACCACACCTCACGTATCAAATAGGCACATGTTCTAACCTTTACACCACCACACCCCACATATCAAGTAGGTACATGTTCTAACCTTTACACCACCACACCCCACATATCAAGTAGGCACATGTTCTAACCATTACACCACCACACCCCACATATCAAGTAGGCACATGTTCTAACATTTACACCACCACACCCCACATATCAAGTAGGCACGTGTTCTAACCATTACACCACCACACCCCACATATCAAGTAGGTACATGTTCTAACCTTTACACCACCACACCCCACATATCAAGTAGGTACATGTTCTAACCATTACACCACCACGCCCCACATATCAAGTAGGTACATGTTCTAACCATTACACCACCACGCCCCACATATCAAGTAGGCACATGTTCTAACCATTACACCACCACACCCCACATATCAAGTAGGCACATGTTCTAACATTTACACCACCACACCCCACATATCAAGTAGGCACATGTTCTAACCATTACACCACCACACCCCACATATCAAGTAGGCACATGTTCTAATCATTACACCACCACACCCCACATATCAAGTAGGTATATGCCGCACAAATTATTGATATCATACCTGCTACATCTTCCTTGTCACTGGAATCTTCTGGCAGGTGATCAATGTAGTCTGAAAGATACAACAGTTAGTTTTGAAATTCAGTTGTAAGAACATGCAGTTATAACAAAGTCAGAAAAATGTTACAGCCGGGCAGAATTTATGACAATTATTAAATGTTCCAACAACATGGCCATGATAGTGTGCGATAGCAAAGCAAACTTGTATTTGGAGAAGTCCAGTACACCTGCCTTGTTTGTGAAACGAGCAGCCAATTTCAAGAGGTAAAGTGTAATAAAAGTTGAATTTCTGCCTGCTACCAAAAGTAAACGCTGTTGTAGATCAAGTTTCCTACAAAATGTGTGATTACTTTCACACAATACTCCTTTGTCTTTGACACAATCTACAACTAATATATGACAATTATAGTGCAGGATTTACATATCTACATGTGTCAATGCATGAAATGTAACTATCTTCATAACATTAGTTCCAAGGTCTAACCCTGCACTAGCTCCTGCCACTACATATCACCACATTTCTATGGTGGCTCTTATAGCACTGGCATAGTACAATTTCCTATTAACTACAGATATATTTTAATGGTTTTGTCCAAATACAAATTAGACTCCAAAATTATAATTCAAATAAAAATGACAACAGTCATAGATAATATAATTACTATAAATACTATTAATCAGAATATGTAATGTTAAGATGAAAAGTTGAGGAAAGGTCTGTCAATATGGAGCAGTGGAAACATGCAGTAATACAAGAGCTAGGCAGCCTCCAAACCCTTTGAAGGGAACTACGAGGAAGAACAACAGAATATGTAATAATAATACATGATTTAACAAGGTTACCAATCGAGGAAAAAGGCCCAGATGGCAAGTGGAAAAAGAAGCCACTGGCTTATCGAGAGTCCAAAAATTTGTCATTTATGTGTAACCCGCCCTTCTGAGACATTCGTCAACTTTGTTTTTAAACATATTGATGCTGCTAGCATTTACATAATCTGTAGATAATTTGTTCCATTCATTTATTGTCCTATGTGAGAATGAGTACTTCCTGATATCCAATCTACACTGATCCTTTACAAATGTTATCTCGTGTCCTCTAGTTCTTCTATCTTTCGTAAGTGAGAAAAAAATATTTCTATCAATATTTTCATACCCATTCAATATCTTAAAAACTATGCAGCTAAGGTATCACAGTTCTGGAATCAATTATCATGTAATATGATTATAATGTAGCACCAGTTGTACCTTTGAGCAGAAGCTTGTACCGAGGCAGTCGTTGAATTGGCTCCAGTAAATGGGCAAACAGTGAGAGACGATTGCACACGGATTTGTTCTAAAACAAGAAGAAATAAGGCCACCTGTGGAACACGACAAAAATAGTCATAATTATGAGGTGGCCTTAATTCTTAATTTTCGGTCTGAGTTTAATACTATATCTAGATAGGCATTGAAAAAAAGTTGTCACATTTCTAATTTGGCCTGTGTTTACATTTCAATGAAAATATGTAAGAAAAATATTCATTAGCAAATTAATAAAAAAAAAAATTTTGTGATGATCTCAGATTTACAGACATGGAGTAAGATCTGTAAGACGGTTTTTATGTGTGTTGTTTCAGTGAAGCCTACCACTGATTAGAAGCTTGATTCTTTGAATTAACAAGAACATTGTCGTTGAGAATGAGTGAGGAAAGACGGTGGTGGTAGAAGACCGAACTTAAGACAGTGCTAAAACTTAAGACAGTGCTAAAACTTAAGACAGTGCTAAAACTTAAGACAGTGCTAAAACTCCAGTTACAAAATTTCACCAAGGGTGAAATTTGTGAGTTTTCAGTGTTTTCATTTTCACTTCAATTAATGTTTGACCAAACACTAAACAATTAAATAGTTTGTCTGATGTTTTCACAGAAACTACATACAACAGTTGCACAAACGAGCTAGAACGTTGCAATGGATACTTCGTAGGTTTGATTTTTTGCAAAATGAATTTGAAATGAGACTAGCAAAACAAATTGAATTGAGGAGGAACCTTTTAGAAAGATCTTGAAAGGTCAGAGGTGAATGGCCGAGAGTACGAGAGAATGGCAGAAGATCACGATGGATGGAGATGACTCGTCGAGAGGGCGGAACAGACTAAGTGATGATGCCCCACCCCGCATGGGACCAGGAAAATTGTACAATTACAATGTGGCTATCATTCTGAATTTTTTGCCCAGAAATATAGATATCAATATTTTTGTAGACATGGTTAACATTTATAATTTCAGTATGAATTAATACAGATTATTCTGTAAATGGTGTGTAAATCTCTATAAATAATAAACCATTTCTCTGCTGCAGTGCTGGTAGAAGTCTGATAAGAAAATTAATTGAAACTGCCTCATTTCGAATGCTCAGCTGGAGAAATATTTTAACCCGTCATTTCCCCCAGACAATATCAACCTGGAACAATGACCCCACAAAATTAGCAAAACCCTGTTTGTAGGATCAATAATAGCTTGCATACCTTATTGAATGGCTATTGACATTACTTAAAACATAGCTCACATAAATTTCATATTAGTACAAACACACACATATGTATATGTATATATATATATATATATATATATATATATATATATATATATATATATACTCTGTTGTGAGGTCTCCTGAGTAAACCTCTAATCCAGAATGCAGTAATACAATTTAAGCACTAATCAGCAATGTCAAAGAGTATGTACAAACCTCAAGAGAGCTAACAATTTTGGCAAACTTTGGTGACATGGCTTGCCACTGGGTAATGACAGTCATCGCGTGAGCATAGTTCACCATATACTCAGTGTAGATTTTGAAATATGGTGCCAACTGCTTCAGCACATCTCCAATCTTCTGTTGAAAATCCCTGCAATAGGACAAAATTGTTATGTCCTGACTTCTACAAAGTACTGTACGCAGCATCAGTAAAATAAAAAATCAACATCTGTGGCAATAACTTAAGGGGCTGTTCACCATTGTCAAGATTTACCTATTCTTACAATTGTCAAGATTTACCTATTCTTACAATTGTCAAGATTTACCTATTCTTACAATTGTCAAGATTTACCTATTCTTACAATTGTCAAGATTTACATATTCTTACAATTGTCAAGATTTATCTATTCTTACAAAGTGTCAAGGCCTGCGTACTAACTTAAATTAATATTCATTGTATGTGAAATATGACCACTGTTGTATAATCAATATGAAAAATTATCAACATTTTAAGTGTTACTTCAGGGAGGGGTCTAAGGATTAGTACATTTTGAACAAATAGGTAAATGTCGGCAACTGCGAATTGCCCCTAAATCCCCAGTTGTCATAAACCAACTTAGGATTATGGGTGGGTTACACACAGATGAAAACTTTTTTGACTCTCTATGATAAACCAATGGCTTTCTTATCCACTTGCCATCCATAGTTTGTTATTTTGATCTTGTTAAATCTTGTTAAATACCAATCTAGACATAGTTGCATAGATTCAGATTGCAAGGTTACTCATCAGACCAAGACACCAGGCTACCAACTGAGTGTGGAACTCACCACTGAGACAAGATCCTCTCCTTCAGCTGAGGCAGCAGAAAGTTGTGGTGAAACTCGTAGATGCTCTTGATGTTGGAGAACATCTGTGGAATGACCCCATCCGGGAACATCCGAGACTTCTTATTCTCCGCAATCACGAGGGATTGGAACTAACACATGAGCAACACTACAGTTGTTTATGATAATTCATTCTTAGCTGATCATTTCTTTGCTGCTCTCAACTCAGGCAACAGCATATATTCAAACCATGAAGTTACATACACACACACATGCACGCACACACTCATGCATGCAAGCATGCACGCACACACCACTGAGGTCCATAAAATACATAATTTATAAAGCATTTTTATACCACAATCATTAATGGACATATGAAATTCAGAAAATTTTCATTTTTAATAATGATGCAAGAATATTACACTAAGTGGCACCTCTGCAAAGTGAATTGCCCATTAATCATACGAGATGGTGGCGAAGTGGCACAAATAATCTTGCTCAATACAACACTGTAAAGCAACGAGTGCATAAAGGCCATTACTATTCAATAAGATATTTATTATATGGGTTCATAACTAACATTTCAACACATTTCAGCACCGTTTTACTTAATTGCTCGGTGTGTTATAACACTGCGATACTGGTATTTATTGCACTGGATGTCACTGTCCAGGACACCCTATATCACTTTAGACAACACATGATCAGGAGCAATTACCCATGTAATAATACCAATTATCAAGATGTTTCTGTCATTTTGGCAGTACCGACAGTGATTGAATTACTCACCTCTACCACTAGATGGAGCTTCTTCACATACGTTCTCTCTGTGCAGAACAGTTCGTAAGCAATATGTTCCAGTTTGTTCTTTGGCGTGAATTCTAAATCGTCTCCACTCTTCTCTAAGCTTCTCTAAGAAAGATCATGACAATGTGGCATATTGTCAAACAAACCTTTAATTTGTAAGCTAATTCATATGACAATGTTTTTGGGACTCTTCCCCCAATAGTGTTCCCTAAAGGACCCTTCAAGGGTCTTTCTCTCAGTGGACTTTCACAAAAAATGCCCTGATAAAATAATCCATGTGTTCTGAGTAAGGTAGGATGGGAGCAAGTCAGAGGAACTGGATGGCGATGCCCCAGTTTGTAATTTAAAAATACCCTGGCAGATGTCTTCTGCAGTACTGTTAGTTGGGAGAATTACTTTCACACAATCTAACCAGCCGTAGCCAAAGAGTCTGAGAAATCTGTCAATCATAGTCCTGCTATAGTCCTGGGTACAGACATGATAAGCTTTGTGAACTATGCTTTGTATACAAAGCAGTGTATACATACATAGCCCAAATCAGATGGCAAATAAACACAGCCCAGGCTTGCACGGCACCTTCATTTGATTTCATATCAAACTATAGTGGGCTAGTGCAGTAGAACTTACAATGTTGTAAAGTGTGTCAATTTTTAGTTGAATAGTGTCCACAATTAGGGGCTGGGCACTGGTGTTAGCTATAAAATTAAGCTAGTTGACACTCAATCGAGACATAAAACACAAACATCAGACAAAAAAACATATAAAACTAATCAACGACACGAAGAATAAACGTTACCCGGTCAAGTTTTGTAAATACAGAATATATGAGACTCTTTGCCAATAATAAGCTCCATCAAAATAACACTACTCCGGTACTCAAAAATAATAACACACATGAGTAAATATATAACAAATACTGATACCTGATCATCATCAGTGCTGTCAAAGGATGAGTCACTGTCCCAGGACTCACCATCACCATCATTCCTTCCATCATTGTCAGCTAGTTCACACCTGTCACCTCTCTGTCACACACAAACACTGATAAGTCAAATATCACAATACTGTACTTAGCAGAAACAGTGTCATGCTTCAGATGCTTGCGTGCATGTGTGCACATGTGTGCATGCATGTGTACGTGCACGCGTGTGTGCTTGCATACATGCGTTCAGAATTTACTGGAATCTAAAATTATTACTAAAGTTGAATTTCTATTTTTTATATAAAATACGTAAAGAAATATGACAACAAACTGGATTGCTGTTTTTTCTAGAGATTACTGGAGAATATTAGTGATTCAAAACAGCAGGCGTGGGATCATGTTCAAATGCATTTGAAAATGTCACATTTACATTTGCATTTAAATGCAGTAACATAATTTGGTCTGCACTTGCATTTGCTTCAAAGGTATTTGTAAATGCATTTTCACAACATTTATGTTATTTTTAGTGTGCATTTCTAATATGACTCATAGGCAAATAGTGATAACATTTTCTACTAAACAATAATGAACAAACAAACTCTTACATTTAAATAATTTCACTTATGAAAGTTAATCATAATTGGTTAACCTAAATAGGGCTGGGGTTAAAATACTATTTTATCATTATTTTACTATTTTATCATTAATAATTTATTATTACTATATATATATATATATATATATATATAATATATATATAAAATATATATAATATATATATAATATATATATATATATATATATATATATATATATATATATATATATATATATATATATATATATAAAGAGTGGGTGTGGTAGGGCTCTCAACCTCCCATCTTCCCCCATGCTTTGGGGGCAAACCTCCCATTTCCCATCTGTTTTGGGGGCCAACCTCCCACCATTTGTCAGAGTCCACCTCCCACCAATCCCTTCTCCCACCTACTTTCGAGGCAAACCTCCGATATTCTCTTAGCCCACCCCTTATACTGTGTGGAATCGCATCCGCGAGACCACTCTAAATACTTCACCCCACGGCAGACTTGTTCATTCCAACACTATAATTATAACTGGATTTATCTGGGAACCATTCAACCATGCTGCAATTACTGTGTGAATACTATTCGTTCATATGCATTCATCACTGGCTATATCCAGGTACTCATTTGCACAGCCGAGTGAACTGAGGCAGTTTGGAGTAAAAAAATTCCCCAAACTTCAAAATGGCAGCAACTGGATTAAAACCTGTCCTCTCGACCGAGAGACCAATGCTCAAGCCACTGAGTTACTGCACCCTAAACAATGTGACACTATGAGAACAAATGAGAATGATACACAAAACAGGAAAATAAGACACATAAATGAGACACAAAACATACAAAACTAATCAGCAACAGCAAGTGAAAATGCTACCTGATCAGGTTCTTCATCAGAGCCTGAGAAGCTGTCGAAGGAGTCATCATCCCAGTCTGAGGACTCGCTACCATCATCAGTAATCTCATCATCATCAGCCAATGAAATTGTGTACCTCTGTCACCACAAACGTCATCAAGTCAAATATCACAACAGGTATAAACATCAGGGGAGGGGCAGGCACTAGCTACTTTAACAACTGTAATAATTACAATGAATGTACCGTATTCTACCTATTAAGCGTACATGCCCTAATTAGCATACACCCCCTTTTTAATCAGCAGGATCCATTATTTTGACTAGTGTGGAACAACTGAAAAGTGTCGCCATCCATTTCAGTTGTTCTACACTAGTCACCAAATGACATCACTAGTGTTAAACAGTTGCCTTATTATCTAGAGAAAAAATTTTGGTATATGCTTATACGAACAAATTCCTTGACATTTTCCCATGGCCTAATTTTTTTCTAGAGTACTGTACACTTATTACGTCGAATACGTACATCAAATTAGTGATGTATCTTTGATGTACATTAATTTGGCCTCCCCAATGGGGGACTGAGTCACCCATTAGATAATTTAGTTTACCATTCTACCATGTAGTGGTGCAACAGGTTATACACAAAACAAATAAAAACATTAAGCTAAAGGGGGAAATGGCCCAGTCGCCCCCTAAATACGTCACTGCATCAGATTGTTTTGTAAGTGGCTGTTTGTTTTATTTGTTTAATAATTAATTAGTTATCATGTTATGGGATTGTGCACAAAATAAAATGCACATGACTACGATAATTTATATCGGGCTACCACAGCACGCCTATATAGAGCCTATATAGGAAAAGACTGCTCACTGGATCAAGGAGCTCTCTGAAGCTACATTGAACTCTCAAGAAAAGAGCTCATCTAAATATTGAACAGGGAAATTATAAACAATTTCAAGGAGCTGTTCTCCCCTGGATGAGTCCCTGGGCAGTCAGAATTGCTGAAGAAAATATGTATTCTAAGAGTTATATGTGCTTGGAAGGAGCTCCTTAACTCATAAAAGGAGTAAGAGATACCAAAGTGAAGTAATGAAGTCTCTGGTCCCACATTTGCCTCAGAAAACATATTGTTGACAGATAAAATGAGCTTAGGGAGCAGCTAACATGATCTTACTGAAACGGCCCCCAATCGCCGCTCCCTCACAGTATGCTATAATGGCTAACTAGTGTAAACATTGTTGACATAATAGATTGGCTTTCATGAAGTGTATATATCCTGAGGGGCCATTCAATACATTGCCAGTATAGAATCCTTCAGAATTTATTTAACTGACCCCCCCAAACAAACAAACAAATTTCGAATAAATTCCAGTTTTAAGTGGATTGAAGTATACACCCTTTTCTATGGACAGGAATCGCATTCTACAAGTTAGGCCAAATTGTTCCCTTTTCTAGATGATGGAGTAAACCAACTATATACCATTTAATGTGTAAAACATTTTCCATGCTGTATGACATAGTTTTACACACTAGCCTACTGTATTCATACTATCATAGATTGTGTTATATATAATATAAGTTATGTAGTTATCCTAAAATGAGATACCAGTACGTCAAAATATATACATTTACTTATCCTATCCTATCAGTGTGATTTTTATATGCCAAGCATTTACTGTGTAAACATGTTTTGGACACACAAAACATAATGTCTTAAATACTGGCAATGTATCGAACAGGAGTGTCCCCTGGAATGCCTCCCAAAGTGTATATCTGGTGATTATTTCTTATTTGCCAGTCACAGTCTGTGACTTTTGCTGTCAAATGGAGTTATGATTGTTGATATAGCTTATCTAAGATTATATCTAGTCTGTGGAATGTCTGCCTGGCTACAACTGAACCTTTAAAAGAGCTTCAGGGACAATACTGTGTTTCTTCCTTTGCTCATATAAGTAATTATAAGTTAATGAATGTAATGTCTTGATTCTCAATACAGTCAGTTTGTATATTAATTTGGCCCACAATACTGAAATAAAATAGGGTTTATGTGCAATATGAGATGTAAACATTGCCATACTTGTTTGATACTTCACAATCCCTACCCCTCCACAATCCCACCCATGCTTGTTTGACACTTCACAATCCCTACCCCTCCACAATTCCACTCATGCCTGTTTGACACTTCACAATCCCTACCCCTCCACAATCCCACCCATGCCTGTTTGACACTTCACAATCCCTACCCCTCCACAATCCCACCCATGCCTGTTTGACACTTCACAATCCCTACCCCTCCACAATCCCACTCATGCCTGTTTGACATTTCACAATCCCTACCCCTCCACAATCCCACCCATACCTTCCTACACCTCCACAACCGAACCCGTTCCTGCCTACACCTCCATAATCCCACCATGTCTGCCTGCCTGCACTATAAACCCACCCATGCCTACATGCCTAGACCTCCACAATCCCACCCATGCCTGCCTACACCTCCACAATCCTACCCATGCTTTCCTACACCTCCACAATCCCACCCATGCCTGCCTACACCTCCACAATCCCAAACGTGCCTGCCTACACCCCCACAATCTTACGCATGCTTGCCTATACCTCCACAATGCCACCCATGCCTGCCTGCACCTCCACAATGCCACACATGCCTGCCTGCACCTCCACAATGCCACCCATGCCTGTCTGCACCTCCACAATGCCACCCATGCCTGCCTACACCCCCACCAATAAACACTGCATACATATATAGTGTGCAAGCCTTATACTGTGTTGTTCAGAATGAGGACACCAGAAGACTACTGAGGTCATTTTGTGGATGAATATTAATTATATGGACAATTTGAGAGCTTTTTTGATGTGCTTATGGTTCTTCAATGTGTGCATCACATCATGACCAGCTTTCCTATTGCATTATATTGAATATCTCTTTTTCGTCAACATTAGGTATGGCAGATATCTGAGTGTCCCGTAAGAAACTTGGGATTAGCTAAACATATATTTCCAACAAATATAGTGCATATTTTTAGCTTTCAAGAATACAACTAATCATGTTTTATACACTTTCATGGTGGTTTATATGTAATAGCATAGATTTTGTTCTCAAATTAGCATTTAGTATGATGGTGCCAAAATAAAATTACTTGATATTCCCGATATATTTATGACTGTAGTGGTTACCTAAAAAGACTCATTTAATAAAACTATTAAATTACATTAATTATAATTTTATTTTCTGAAAAAAATAATATACTTTTTTGTCACCTGAACTACTTTAACAATGTTTTATGACTGTCTGATGGCATCACAAAGAAACAGTGTAAATCCACTGCACACATGCTACAATTTATTTGGGTCAGGACAAATATTTACTTGTGACATTAGCAATGTAAATGCTCCTACCCAAAGACACACTATATGTAAACAACATACAAAACAAGACAGTCAGCCCTAATCATGACAAATAAGGCCAGTTTATGAAGATTAAGAAGAGACAAGAAAGGCATATCAGCACATTCTATAACTGTAATAAGTATAAAAGAAAATATGCAATATTATTAAGAGCATTGCTTGGATTTGATGGATAAAGTGTTTTAATGACTGTTTATTTTTAAATTAATCTATTAAAATTTAATTTACAAATTTGTTTGTAAAGCGGCCAAGAGCATTTTATTTTAAGTGATTTAGGTACTATAAAAATTCCAATTATTATAATAACATGGGCAAACTGCACAAGATGTGTACATTTAAAATAAAAAAAAGTATTTTATAGCAAACGAATGGATCAAAAGTAGTAATTTTGATGATCATGAAGTATATGGAAGGCAATGAGATTTGGATGTCGTTCTGAGCACAACTGTTTCACTCAGTTGCCACTAGAGGGTTAGTGGATATTAGTTTTAATCCATTGATTGTGCAGATTGGTCAAATGTGTTCAACAGTCATAGGAACATATCACCCACCTCCAGGTTTACGCAAATGTTCTCATAGTCAGGGTCTGCGCTATCGGTGTGTCCTTCAGACTTTGGATGGATGGTTGATTGCATCGTCAGTGGTGTGGGAAGGGATAATCGATTTACTGGTAAGTCTTTCGTTTCCAAATGCCTTCTTTCCCCTCTGGCAGCAACATCTGCAATCAAAGTTTATATTAACTGCCAGAGGTAACCATAACAGATTATCAATCTAGGATTTTATTGGGAGTTTGTCATCGAAAAAATAATGGAATTTAATGGAATATATACTGTTTAACCAAAAGTACATAACTTTAGGGGAGACTGGGCTTCTCGATACATTTTTTTAAATGCATTGTTAGTGCAATTTTCTTTCCAAACTGTAGAGTGGGTCTTACTGAGTAAAACATATTTTTAACTCTTTCTGCTGTTTCCATGGTAACAACCAAAATGGCCACCATTTGAACAAATATAGGCAAATGGAGAATCAATGCCATTCTTTATTGAACAAAGATATTATAACAATTCTTGCAAAGCCATCTTCAGTATACATTATGTAATAAAACTGGCAAAGTATTTTTTTTAAATGTTTTTTGTAAAAAAAACTGTACAGTCAGCAGACCAAGTGATCTATGAGTAGGCAAACTGGGTGTAGTACTTAGTTGCCAATATTTGGGCAGATACATAGGGGATCTGGAAATCTGTCTCAGAATTAGCCATAAAAGTAGGCAAAGTGGGATGAGTAAAATAAACTATGTTCAATAAGCAGGGTGACATTCCTTACCACTGTCTTTCTGGATCATGCTTTCAGGTGCTGCGGTGTGTGGTGGTTTATCACGAACTTTGCATCTTTTAACTGCACACTTTCTGATCAGCTTTGACTCTGCTAGTGCTATATTGTCCACATTGTCACTGATTTCAGAGTTTGGCATGTCTAAGACTGTTGGCCTGTGATCCATGTGACTGCTGCTTGCTTGGATGTTGTTCTCAGCACAAATGTTGCACTCAGTTGCCACTACAGTGTTCGACAGAAATAACAACAGTGGTGATTAAGGCTGGATCATGTGATATGCGTCTTCTAGGAAAATCGTGAATACATGACAGCACATTTCCAAGTAGGTACAATACTAAACCCCCCACACAACAAAAGGGGCCATGTCTTAAGTTAATACTGCGGTATACCACGAGCAATTATCATCATCACCTTTATAAAATATGCCTTTCTAAAAGTGTGATCAAAATACACCACAATTACAAGATAAAAATATTCTAAACAATCATAAATATTGTAGAACAACAATAATTATGTTGTAAATGCTTTGGGTAATGCCTGATTTGAATACCATCCTTGAAGTTGTAGTAGCCATTGTTGTTTATCTTGCAACCATGTTTCTGATTCTTAATCGTTGTCAGCCATGATACATTTTAGGAAAGCACCCAAACCGAAACTTTTCCAGTTCTAAATATGACACCAATGCAATATATTTATTAATATTAATGCCTTTGTTGTTTTAAGCCAAATTATATCATCATTGTTCATAAAAATTATTACTCTTGTGATGTCAGACTATCTTTTATAGCACCATACATGCCAATACAACCCCTTTACAAATGAGGAACTGTAATTACCATTGATTCCAGGGTTCTTGTCTTCAGAAACCTCGGTGAAATTTTTTACAGAATCTACATGTTTGAGGAGTTCAGCTATCACTGGCTTCTTGGTGGTAGGCACTTATGGTGGTTTCTGTGGTACGTTCGGTTTCCATGCATCTTGGCTATTTGCATTAGTACAGTTCCTGGATCCGTGCAAAGATTTATTTTCACTTTGGTCAAACTGTTCAGACTTAGATGGTTGTGATAATGTCAGTGTTCTTGCATCAAACACTGGCAGTTGACTATGGGTGTCTTTGTTACATGATGCTGGTGATAGTGGTGGTGATGTTGGTGACAGTGGTGGTGACGCCAGTGACAGTGATGGTGACACTGGTGATAGTGGTGATGACGTATGTGATGTCAGTGGTGACGTTGGTGACATAGGATGGCTGCATTCTGAAATCAATAAAATATATAAGTGAGACAGGGTAATTGTAAATGGTCATCGTAATCTATTGTACTATTTTATGTGAGATTGGTATGTATGCAACATTCAAGAAAGGTTAATATATTAACATTCCGAGTATGGTATACTGGTTATATCCATTGTAATTACAGGTAAGTTCATATAAATACACATCTTAGCTCTTGCTACTGGACTAACAATTTTACTGTAAGACATATAATATCCTGTATAGACAAAATATGAGAGAAATTAATCTATGTGTTATTCAATTGTATGTCAAGCATTCTTACTAAAACCGTACACATACATACTGATTTGTCACTGTAATACTAGATGTGATTCCATAAAGGGCAGCAACCAGAGTCTACAGACCAAGTTGTTTAATTACCCATTACTTTGCATTCACAGGGTGAGTGAATATTAAGTACAATACATAACTGCATCGTTTATTGCACTAGCTTTCTAAAAAATTATGTAGCATAATTACCGTTGCTTCCATGGTTCTCGTCATTTTGTTCGGAATCTAACAACTTGAGGCGTTCAGATAACACTGGCTTTTTGGGCACTGGTGGTGGTTTCTTGGAACATTTGTCACTTGGTTTAGCACAGTTCATGGTTTGGTGCTTAAAGAGTTGTGCTACAGCTGGTGAAATTCGAGCAGCTATTGGCAGTTGACTATTGATGTATGCTTTACATGCACCACTCTGCTCAAGGTCATTTGGTTTGGTTTCCTCCATGCTGCAAGATGCCTGATGCAACGAAGGTGAAAGTGGGAGCTATATTTATGCTTCTCAACTTCACTGCTAAATCAGCTGGCACAATCTGAAATTGTAGCATATCAATCGTTTGATAACATGAGTGTTTCCAGAATATATACAGTATACATTCTAGTCTTGCACAAAAAACATATTTTCAAAAGTAACTGGTACATGTGAACAGTTCCACAGCTAGCTAAAAGTCACAGTTCCACCACTCCCTGACAGTCACAGTCCAACAGCTCTCTGACAGTCACAGTCCTACATGCAGTTCCCTGACAGTCACAGTCCTACAGTTCCCTGACAGTCACAGTCACACAGCTCTCTGACAGTCACAGTCCAACAGCTCCCTGACAGTCACAGTCCTACGTACAGTTCCCTGACAGTCACAGTCCTACAGCTCCCTGACAGTAACAGTCCTACAGCTCCCTGACAGTGACAGTCCCACAGCTCTCTGACAGTCACAGTCCTACAGCTCCCTGACAGTCACAGTCCTACGTACAGTTCCCTGACAGTCACAGTCCTACAGCTCCCTAACAGTCACATTCTCACAGCTCCTTGACAGTCACAGTCCTACATCTCCCTGACAGTCACAGTCCCACAGCCCCCTGGCAGTCACAGTCCCACAGCCTCCTAACAATCACAGTCCCACAGCCCCCGACAGTCAGTTTCTTCAATTTAATTCACCCAGAAAACAACCTACCTGATCATTTGCTGTCCGAAGCCGTGTGTGTGTGACGGTGAGCCCACATATCACAACAGTGAACTTTGGCTGTTAGCAAGTTTAATTCTCACTGACACTGAATGCAAAACGTGATCACTAGATTAATGCTGACTTTCATAAGCCACGGGGTCAGTGACAATGGCATATTTGGTGTACCTTATTATATATCCGCCTCAGATTATAAACAGCATTTTAATGGGCATAGACCATAGCCACTGGGTGTTGACATAGCCATAGACCCAGATCCAATGTTGACCTCCTTATCCCTTCAAGTGTGACCACTGCTGGCTTAAAAATGGCCGAGTCGGCAAACACGCTACGGTGGTCTCTTTATATTTTATCTGTTTTGTGGTTGCATTGATTCGGGCCATTTTTTTTGCATTTGCTGTGCCTGTGTCCATGTGTTGTGTCTTGCGAGTTGTGTCTTGACTGTGACATGTATAATAACACAAGACCAGCCTAAATAACGAAATTGTACAGTAACTAAAGTTTAAACAAACTCAAGGATGCACTAGCTACTAGTAGGCGCAGCCTGGCAGGGTGTTTTTTAGCGGGTAGGTTGAGCACCATGGGCGGATGTTAACCAATGCGGTGGTCGGATTGCAGCACGTGACGGGCCTGTATATTAGCCGGAACGAGCCCGGAACGAGGCCGGAATGAAACCGAAACGAGATTGAATTGCTAATAGCGTGGATTGCGTGACCTATATAATGACTTCACTGGAATGTCTAGTTAGATAACGTAATAATGCAACTTTCCACCAAGTGGGAAATAATTACGCGTACATTAAGATATGTTTTGGGCTCCCGGAACGATGACTTATTGACGATCGGCGGCCGTGTTTTGGCTGTTCCGTCTATTGAACATCACCTAGTGGGCGGCCTTACATTAGTGGGTTACTGTTCATACACCATCTCAGTCAGAATTGTGTATAGCTTTGTATATTTCTTGCATGGTATTTTTATTTTATTTATCAGTATTGCCTTATTTAAATTTTTTTTTTCTGTAATCTGTACTTTATTAAGTGCCCTTTTATCAACATATGATGCTTCTTGCTGATAGAACGATTGATGCACTGATGGTGTTGTAGGTGTCGAAGGAGGGCGTGGAGTTGCAGGTCGAACGTGTGAATGAACTGCGGACGGATTCAGGCTATCCATGGTTGAGGATTGTGACAGAGTTTGGTGAAGTTGCACGGGGAGTTCGCTATGGCATGGTTGTTGGGGAGCGGATATTCTTGACATGATGCCAATCATCTGAGACACCATTGCTATCATACCCTGGTTCATGTCTTGCTGCAACTTCAGCGACTTTTGCAACACATCTTCTTCCATACGCTGACGTTCCTGGTCGAAATGGATCTGCCGCTCCCAAATCTCTTCTTTGCTAGATATGTCATCATCCAAATCATTTATATATATATATATATATATATATATATATATATATATATATATATATATATATATATATATATATATATATATATATATATATATATATATATATATATATATATATATATATATATATATATATATATATATATATATATATATATATATATGTACAAATCCCAGGGTACAGCGACACAAATAAATTGCCACCTTTGGGCGACACTTTGTATATCTTTAATTAAGCAAGTTTAAAAAAAAAACATTTTGCTATATGGTATATATTTGTCCAAACTAATATATTAGAGATCGTTTTTAAAATGTTACTTACAATACAAAGATATACATTTGGTGTCGCCCAAAGTGTGTCGCCCTAAGGTAAAGTTCAACAGGTTCATGAAAAAAATCAGCCGTTAGGCGACACAGAGTATATGTCGCCCAAAGGTCAATGTAAATATGTGTGTATGTGTGTGTGTGTGTGTGTGTGTGTGTGTGTGTGTGTGTGCGTGCGTGCGTGCGTGCGTGCGTGCGTGCGTGCGTGCGTGCGTGCGTGCGTGCGTGCGTGCGTGCGTGCGTGCGTGCGTGCGTGCGTGCGTGCGTGCGTGCGTGCGTGCGTGCGTGCGTCGCCCAATGGCGAAACAATTTATATGTTGCCTTACGATGAATGCAAAAATATAGGCTATATATATATATGTGTGTGTGTATATATAACATATTGCGTAATAGTGATACGTTTCGTGTGTCCGTGGGATAATAAGCTACATAGTTTAAAATATATAAGCACAACACCACTATACGACTAATATACCACGGAATATCTAAGCACCTTATTTATTCATACCAGATTGCATCAAACAATCAAACTATGCAGATTAAATAATCGATCATCCTCTATTTTGCACAAGATTCATAACAGATAGGCACACAGAGACAGACAGAAAAAACAAATGTTTTATTTGTGTAAATTTCGATATAAATGATTTCGTCAGCATAATCATATATAGTGTTCATTATAAATAAAGTAAACATTGACATGCCGGCAATATTGGCAGAATGAAGATCATGCGCGCATAACTAAGACGTTCATAATGATACATAATGGAATTTACACGGCCAAATAAGAACATACATTAACGCTGTGTAGCACACTGGAGTCTATGGTCGAGTAGCTGTTGTAGGAGCCACACAATGTATAAACATTATTCAACTCAAATTTGTTTCGTACACTTAATGTATAGAGAAAGTGCGGTTAGGCACAATGCCTGATCAAGGGGCATAACTCACACTGCATGTCTAGCTACACGGCTCGACAATAAAACAGTTCTTCACATTCGATTAGAATACCGCTGCAGCAAACGACATATACGCAATAGTTGGTATGCCAAAAAAGGCCGAGTAGTTTATAGTAAAGACACTAAATCAAACGAACTTGTTTACTTTCAGGTAAGGGATTGATTAATTAGTAGTTCCAGTAACGGTTCTTAAGAAGATTATAATAACTATGACTAGAATATGCATCCATAAACCAATATACTCAAGTGTACCAAAAGTACCATCACATTGATAACTAGTAACTCAAATTAGTGTAATGAATATACAAGGCCCAGGAGTGGGCGTATCCCCTATATTGAGGATATCCACTAAAATGGCTATAACTCTTATGATATTGAACGTAATGAACTACGCGATGCATCACCTATATAAGATACACCTATATAGATACATAGCCAAATGATCTCCACAAGAACTTATTTTCCTTCCTCCCTCCCCTTCTTCTCCCTGTCTCCGCCTCCGTCTCTCTCTCTCTCTCTCTCTCTCTCTCTCTCTCTCTCTCTCTCTCTCTCTCTCTCTCTCTCTCTCTCTCTCTCTCTCTCTCTTGAAGGCATCTACAGGAACCGAAGATAGGGTGTCATCAGAAGTGTTAGGTCGGCAGATCTCTTTATGTTTGTGGAACTGCTTTTTGCTGTAGAAGCCTTTACAATTGGAACAGCAGCACATATCACTCGAACCTTTCCTTTCCCATTGGTATGCAAGTACAGACTGTGTAGCCTGGAACATGTTTTCTGTGAATATACATTCTTTTCTTATGTCTGCAAATGTGTGTACTCGCTCTACTGACGTTGTAGAAGGTTTCAATGCTTCTGTGACTTGTGGCTCAGCTTTGTGCACAGTAAACATGTGTCGCGATAGACGTGACTGCCACACTTTGCAAAAGGGGCATTGGCGTTGAGGTTTCACATATTTCACATCTGCAAACACATTATGTAGAAGTTGAGGCTTAACAAGTATGTTTGTTACAATAATTGTCAAAAGGATACAGCATAGTAAGTGAAGACATGTTATCGGCTTCTTCTGAAAATGATTACTACTATTTCTCTTCGTAGTTTCATGTGAAAAATTACTTACATGCATCCTTATTTATATTTAACAAAACAGATGACAATTAGTAAGACAGAAACACTAATTGTGACACATCATGACTACATGCCTTTCTTCTTTGAATGTGTCTGCATGTGCACAGTGTATCCGCCTTTCTTTTTGAATGTCCTTCCACAGATGCTGCATTCGAAAGCTGAAAATAAAATCTCCAATTTAGAAACGTTTATTGCGACATCCAGATTCGTAGAAAATATATGTTCATGACACAATTTTTTTTTGGAAACTGGTGATTTACTTACCTATGGCCTGCTGATGTACTCTTATCGGAGTCGTTTCACTGCGAGCGTCATCTCGACTGGCGGGTGATGGTGTTCGTCCTGTGGAAGTTGTCTTGCATTGAACGGGTCATTGAAATTACACAAATAACGTATGCTTTATTATTGATGGGAACGATAGATCAATTATTTTCATTTCGACAACATTTTTTTTAGGAAACTGGTGATTTACTTACCTATGGCCTGCTGATGTACTCTTATCGGAGTCGTCTCACTGCGAGCGTCATCTCGACTGGCGGGTGATGGTGTTCGTCCTGTGGAAGTTGTCTTGCATTGAACGGGTCATTGAAATTACACAAATAACGTATGCTTTATTATTGATGGGAACGATAGATCAATTATTTTCATTTCGACAACATTTTTTTTAGGAAACTGGTGATTTACTTACCTATGGCCTGCTGATGTACTCTTATCGGAGTCGTCTCACTGCGAGCGTCATCTCGACTGGCGGCTGATGGTGTTCGTCCTGTGGAAGTTGTCTTGCATTGAACGGGTCATTGAAATTACACAAATAACGTATGCTTTATTATTGATGGGAACGATAGATCAATTATTTTCATTGCGACAACATTTTTTTTAGGAAACTGGTGATTTACTTACCTATGGCCTGCTGATTTACTCTTATCGGAGTAGTAATGATTATGTCCCGTAATAACTAAATAAATGTAAAATCAATAAAACACACTAACCTTTTAGTACAATTCCGTCTTTGTCGAGGCCTACTTTGATCCGCCACACATAATTTTCCCTTGCCGACTTTTGTTTCTTCTAAAAAACATTAATCAACTATCCAAAAAGTAGCACAAACAATTAGTCCTAGCAGTCTGATATTGGCAGCTACACGAGCATATTTGTAATCGCTCCGTAACGCTTGCCCAGACTCTTCCACCCCGAGCATGATTTCTTCGGGAGGTTTGTATTTTGACCGGGAGATAGTAATTTATGTTCAGGTCACTGTACTATATGCATAGTTCCTATTCTGCTTCAAGACACCTGAGTACTAGATCTTATATTCGAAGAAGTCTACGGTGTCACTGTTCTAATTGGCTCACATTTTCATCCAATAAGTAAACTTTGTGACATGAGCCATTTATACATGCGTGACACATACTAGGCGCTATAATAATGACATTTGGGAGGAGTTGGATATTTGAGTGACGTATTTCTACAACCAGCTGGCAGTGAAAACAAGCTGAGTATTCATGTCCACAGAATTACTAACTGACATACTCTCATCAATGTCAAATCCCTAGATGGAATGTATAAGCTAGCCTGGTTAGTTTTATTACATCTTCCGGCGCTATGTCGATGGTATTCAGAACAGCCTGCATCGCACTCCAGGAGGCTGCTGACAGCCAGATTAGATATTGACTCTCGCCTTAATTGACTGCATTTCACATAATTCACAGTTCTTGTTCTGTCGGTCGGTCGTGCGCAGTCCAGATGGACCAGGTGTGAGAGTTACCTACCCACTCCACAATGCGATCAGTGTTCTTGGATGTTTTTGCCTGTGATTTCATGCAGAATGCCAGCATGTGGAACTGTTAGACAAATGTGTGTGGAGGGAACCAATAACACATTTAATAATATTACTAAGTCTTCTAATAGCCATTACAGGAAGACCTATATACAAGTTTATGACATAGATTTGAAAGTTGACTCAAATGACGAATTATTAGTATTGAATTTGAAATAATAGCTTTCTATACTAAAACAAATAATGTTTATGTTTTAAACATTTTAAAGGGGCTTTAAAACATAGAGTGGTCATATAGCCGTATGCTTTGGCCAAGGCGCGTTCAGGGGTGTGCACAACTGAACCTTTGTTAGGAAAAAATGTTAAATGCGTTAGCAAAATAATGCTTGAATGCGCTCAAATAAAAACACATTTCGCAAGAATAATTCGTATAATTGAGGTATGAATTCGCATTTGTTGCACAATGTGTATGTATGCACACTTCTGGGAGCTTAGTCGGGTGGCCAGTCTGGTCCCATCGCTTTCATACACCAATTGTGTTTTTCACAAGTATATGAAGTTGGGAACACCAACATTGTTATGCACACTGTGAAATGAAAACTTTGTTAGTTCTACAACACAAGAATAACAACATAACACAGTGTTATGAATGAGTATGCATCAAACTTTATTGTCATAATGCCAAAACAAATAATTGGTATTGATTACTTGCACATGCACTGGCCATGAAGTAAACTAACTAGTTAGTGTCACTGGTTGTTGTGCTTACAAGTGTCAGTTGGCTCTACCAGTCCAATTCTCTGCTGCCACAAAGTGCACAGTAACATGACACGAGTCATTAGCCTATCTTAGAAGCCATGTTGTAGCAGGCAGTGACCACACAGTGACTTGCACTGTGACCACAATTACTCTGTCTTGAGAGGATGTATTAGTACCTGCCAATGCCCAGCCTGACTGTGAAAATATGCTTATTGAAGTCCAGCGTAGATTGAAATAGGCCAAAGAATGACATTTAGATTTATTAATTAAGGAGCAGGAAATTAGGCAAGCACACATCATCAAAATAAGATACATCAAATGATCTCAGCAAGCATGCCGGCCCCCAAAAGGTGTTTACATATAATTAGTAAATCATGCCTATCACCTACCCACTACCAGTACTATATGTACAACTGCTGACTTATATACAATTCCCATGGCATCGGTGGGGGTCACTCCGCCCACTCCATGTAATGACAAAGTGGATTAACTATACACATACATGTACAAACAGAAAGGTTGGGGTACTCAATCCCCCCAGCCAAACATGATAAATGAAAAAAGTGAGCTAACCACCCAAACATTTGTGAACAATTCATAATGAAAATTATGGTAACACAACACACAGTGTATAAAGGTGTTACGTAACTAGACATTAGTCAACGAATAACTACTAACACATCAGACCGAGAGGTAGGACCAAACAGCCACACAAATGTACTCATAGAAAGTACCCGCATTAAAAATCCTGTGTACACTACTGAAAACACAGTGGCAGTGGAGGGAAAACCGTTAATGCAAAACCTTGTGTACCAAACTATAACAGGGAAAAGTGTCAAAAAATAAAAAAAATTGTGAACTACCTCTCTGTCTTCAGTGTTTCACCAACTTTTAAAGCAGGATTCGAACACGCTCAAATCACCAAGAAATTTACATCTACCTTCCACTACAAGTTTACATTAGTGAACTTTTTCAACCTGCCTTAATCCATTGCAGCAACTGTTTGTATACTTAAAAGTGTGCCACTTTTACCACACTTGACTAAATTTTTACTTAGTAATCCTTTACTATAAGGTTGGCCAGCAGTCTCTCTCACTAGTAGATTCCACTGATTACATCAGGGATAGGAGCAAAGTCTGTAATTAATTAAAATCAACAAACCAGCAAAAAAAACAGTGTTCAGTGACTGGACACTGTTTGACACAGATGGTGATGATTAATACATAGAAATGGAAGGACATGTGAATTTATAGTCACTGTCTACCAAATGTTATAATATAATATCAAATTGAACGACAGAGAACCTGTATCATAAAGCTAGAGTTGGTGGGCATAGGCCCACTCAGAACCGAGTAAATAGCCCACTCTGAGCCCAGGTCCAGTCAATTTATTTAAGAATAGCTAAATTATGAACTGACAAGTATTCTCAATAATAAGTAGACATGTTTTAATGGCAGCGAAAAGTAGTGCAATATTCTGGTGATTATGCCCACAACCAGGAATGTTTTGTGCAGTAAATGCAACACAGCAGGATTTGAACCTGCTCAAATCACCAAGAAATTTACATCTACCTTCCACTGCAAGTGCACATTAGTGAACTTTTTCAACCTGCCTTAGTTATTTAGATTCTGCTGTACCTGTGATCTAATATTCTTGCTGACCCAATTTTGACTTTGTAATCCTTAACTATAAGGGGGGCAGCAGTCTCTCTCACTAGTAGATTACATCAGGGGTAGGAGCAATGTCTGTAATTAATTAAGGTCAACAAGCCAGTGGAAAACCAGTGTCCAGTGACTGGGCACTGTTTGACACAGATTGTGATGATTAGTACATAGAAATGGAATGACATGTGTATGTATAGTCACTGTCTACCAAATGTTATACTATAATATCAAATTGAACGACAAAGCACCTGTTTCATAAAGCTAGAGTTGGTGGGCATAGGTCCACTCAGAACTGAGTAAATAGCCCACTCTGAGCCCAGGTCCAGTCAACATATTTAAGAATAACTAATAAATTATGAACTGATGAATATTCTCAATAATAAGTAGACATGTTTTAAAGGCAGCGAAAATTAGTGCAAGGTTCTGGTGATTATGCCCACAACCAGGAATGTTTTGTGCAGTAATTGCAACACAGCAGGATTCAAACCTGCTCAAATCACCAAGAAATTTACATCTACCTTCCACTACAAGTGCACATTAGTGAACTTTTTTAACCTGCCTTAATTATTTGTATTCTGCTGTACCTACCATCCAGTTTTCTTGTTGACCCAATTTTTATTTTGTAATCCTTTACTATAAGGGTGGCCAGCAGTCTATCTCACTAGTAGATTACATCAGGGGTAGGAGCAGTATGTAATTAAGGTCAACAAGCCAGTGGAAAACCAGTGTCCAGCCACTGGGCCTTGTTTGACACAGATGGTGATGATTAATAATGTTGTATTATAAGTGCACAAATGATGCTACCAAAATATGCATACACACATACAATGAACATGAGATGACAATTTAGTGTTGTTCTGACTCATAGACATTATCCACATTAAAAAAAATATTGACTGAATACCCTGATGTGACTTTAACAACCCAATAAAGTTGTGAGGACCTCTGAATCTGATGTTAGTTTTAATAAAGGTTTAAAATATAAAGGCTGGAATTTCTCTTTATAATGTATTGTTTTAGTTATTAAATAGCCTAGTGAAGTCCATCTTGTGTCCATCAGCATACAAATGCTGTTGATTCCAAACCACGTATATGATAAATATTAAATAATTATGTTCACATACGAAACATGATTTAATATACGAGTACATTAATCATCCTTGTATTTTGTTAGTTAGCATAAGATTAATACACAATTCCAAGATGTCACTTACTCAACTAATTAGCTAGTCATTAAGTGCTACAGCAATTACTGTAACATTCACACAATATATGTAAACACATTAGCAGGCATCCTAATGAAATGTTGTAAATGACACAGTTCTGTGTCAAGTTGTGAGGCAGTCAGATAACAGAAGATGCCATCCACATAAGAACATGACTTGTGTACTGATGGCAAGTTGTGTATTTTAGCTACTAGTAGACCTGGGGTTCTATCATTGGATCACTCAGAAAGGTGATCCAGTGTGTGAAATCTCATGAATACCAAATCGAAATGAAACCCCAGAAATTTCAAACATAAAAAAATTCATATATAATAGTTGACTATAAATATAAAAAATTACATTCAGAAAGTGCAGCAGCAATGACATTCGGTAATCTGCATGGCAGCCCTTAACACAGTATGTGTCTCATTGGACTAGATCTTGTTACAATGACTAGATGATATGCTAATTTCAGTTTTGGACAGTTTGTCCTGGTTTATGACAGTTTTTCCTGGTGAATATGAGTAAAAATTCAGCTCAATTCACCTCACTTTGCATATTTCAGGTCCAATTCAATTTCTAATGCAATCTGTTTTGATTTTTTTTCAATCCAATTCACACAACTTTTCATCAATTCCAATTCAACTCAGATACAACTGTATTGGTCAAATTATAAAGACATTGGTCAGATGCAAAATGTGACATGTCATTTTGTTTTTATATATTTCATAGGCTATAGCCTGAACAGAAATATTGCATTGGTCAGATTTGAAACCTATAACCGGTTCTGTGTTACACTGTTGAAGACGATTATGGTTTGTTGCACCTGTGAGCTTAGGTCCCTGAGGAATTAGGTGCAATAGATGTTTATTATTTCAAAGATTTTGCGAGGATTCATTGTAATATATTGGATTCCTAATATATTTCAAGCAACATTCTAAAAAACTTCAATGATATCCCCTCTCAGACACCTGTATGCTAATGTCATGAAGGTAACTTAAGTTATTTTATTCGTTCTACATACCTGTACCTGGTAATTCTTTCATAGCTCTTCTCTGGACATGTTATATTGCAATTTGATGTTTCTTTTTATACGGTTACCACATGCCTACATCTATGACATAATCTACAATGTGCAATGGCAAGAATGTGTTTTTGTATAAAAACTGAAGAGTTCTGTAGACAGATTATTTTTGTCATCTTTTACTTGTTGCTCTGTTTACAACTTCATTAATCATATTAATGTATACATCAAAGGGCAGCGTTATGTCTATATTACTTCAAATAGGCAGTGTCATAGCGACATCATTATATCCATACAGCATTAAAAACATCGAAACTATTTTGCTTTGAGTTTGACAACTCCAAAATATGAAATTGTAATCGAAGGCGTTGCCGACGACAGCCCCGTTGTGGGCGATATTAGGAAACTGCTACACATACAGTTGAAGTAGACGAGTTATTTGTAAAACATAGAAACTACTGTTCATAAAGAAGGTATTGGTACCTGAATGATTTATTCCTGAGTAATTACGTAATCATTACATCGTCGTGTACAGCTTAGATATTTAACTGACGTGTAGCTAAAATCCAGCAATTAAACAACAGCGTAATTTAATACGCACGGACCGACCGAGTGGGCGGAGCTTGACATGTAGACAGTGCGCATGACAAGACCCGGCAGACGGCCAAAGGTTTTCTGTGTGCTGTCGTAGTTTTCACCGATGAAATAACATATGTTGTTAGTGTATATCACAAGACAAATTCAGTTGTATGGTAGTTTGTTGCGTTATAGAACATCCCCGCTAAACAAACATACAACATACATAGCAGTTTGTGTTTTATTCAAATAAATACGCCATGTCGCCTAACGGTGACGATTATTGAAATGAATATATACATCCCATTTGCAAAACCTTCATTATATTTGAATTTGTGTATTTCCAGAAATTAAATGCATTAATACAACCTTAGGGCAACGTGCTGTTATTGATTTACAACTTTCAAATGGTTTCTAGTCAGATGCATGATAATTTAACGCAGGACCAGATATATTAGGGCGACACCAAATATCAGGGCTAAGGCGACATTCGTCGCCCAACCCTTGCCAGAAAGTCGCCTAACCCATGGTTGTGATATTATATATATATATATATATATATATATATATATATATATATATATATATATATATATATATATATATATATATATATATATATATATATATATATATATATATATATATATATATATATATTAAAAACAGTATAGGCCCTAATACTGATCCCTGTGGTACCCCACTCAGAACAGATTTCCAGTTTGAAATCTCACCATCTACTATTACTCTCTGTCTTCTGTGTGTAAGCCACTTTTCTATCCAGTTGATTACATCATTGCCTATACCATGGGCTGTTAGTTTAAGTAATAATCTTTGATGAGGCACTTTATCGAAAGCTTTCTGAAAATCTAAATAGACAACCTCCACTGCATGGTGACCCGTCATCTACCCACTTTGTAATTTCTTCAAAAAAACAAGAGATTGGTTAGACATGACCTTGCTTTTAGGAACCCATGTTGAGATGTATTTATAATTTATGTTTCACAAGGAATTCCACCATGTGGTCTCTAATTAATGTTTCGAGTAATTTACATACAACTGATGGTAAACTCACTGGTCTGTAATTATCTGGCTTGTTCCTCGATCCCTCTTTAAATAGCGGCGTAATATTTGCTTCTTTCCAATTTGAAGGAACTATTCCTTCGTATAGTGACACGTTAAACACTTTTGCTAGTGCCTTAAGCAGTTTTGGTGGTATCCCATCAACTCCAGGTGATTTATTATGTTTCATCTTCTTAATTTTCTGTGCTATAATTTCAGGAGTTACAAATAATTGCCCTAAATGTTCTGATTTATTGCCCTGAAATTTAGTAAATAGAACTGGAAGTGAGCTGATATCTTCTGTGGTAAAAACTGAAATACTCATTCAGGATCTCTGCCATTTGAAACCCGTCTGAAATTATGTTTCCCTTGTTGCTTTCCAGTGGTCCGACCTTATCTCGAACTTTCTGTTTACTCCTTACATAAGCAACTCGTTCTCACAGAGGACAATAAATGAATGTAACAAATTATCTACGGATTGTATATCTGCTAGCAGCGTGAATATGTTTAAACACAAAGTTAACACATTCCGGGGAGAACGGGTTGCACGTAGATGAACATTGTTGGATTCTCGATAAGCCAATGGCTTCCTTGTCCACTTGCCATTTGTGCCTTTGGTTTGGATGGCATATCTTGTTAAATATTGTGCCATCCGTGTAACGTATTCGTCTCAATCCTTGTAACGTGGTTGTGTCCATCCGTGTAACGTATTCGTCACAATCCTTGTAACGTGGTTGTGTCCATCCGTGTAACGTATTCGTCACAATCCTTGTAACGTGGTTGTGTCCATCCGTGTAACGTATTCGTCACAATCCTTGTAACGTAGTTGTGTCCATCCGTGTAACGTATTCGTCACAAATCTTGTAACGTAGTTGTGTCCATCCGTGTAACGTATTCGTCTCAATCCTTGTAATGTGGTTTTGTCCATCCTTGTAACATATTCGTTTCGATCATTGTAACATGGTTGTGTCAACCCTTGTAACGCAGTCTTGTCTGCTTGCAGGTTAAGAGACACGATGGTGCAAAAATAGTGCACCATGGAGAACGACAACTCTCCCACGGGCAATGGCAAGGGTACGATCCTCAACAGTGACGGTCTGGCGATGGTCAGTCCCATCGACATTGGTGACATGTCGACTGACGCAGTCGGCATCGACGGTGTGTGGTACGACGTTACACAGTTCAAGAAGATCCACCCTGGTGGCCCGATCATCTACCAATATATCGGGAAGGACGCATCGACTGTGTTCCGTGCATTCAACCATGACGCAAACTTCCTCAAGCGTGTCAAGCAGGTCGGCAGATACAAGGTGGCACATCACCCATGTGATGTGGACTTTGAGAAACTACGGTAGTATTTCATGGAGCGCGGCTTCTTCGAGACCGACTACTGGTATTATGTGATGAAGGCATGTGTAGCGATGTCGTGGTTTGCCGCCGGGGTAACAGCCGTGCTGTGTTTCAATAACTTCTATATGCACATGATCGGTGCTGTGCTCGTCGGGTTCTGCTTCCTACAGAGTGCTTTCATCATGCATGACAGCATGCACAAGACCGTCATGAGGGATCGTTTCAAGGACCGTTGTATTGGTGTCTTCTTTGGCACCGTGTGCTTTGGCATGAGCTCACACTGGTGGCATGACAAACACACCATTCACCACATCGTAACAAACGCCAAGTTCGTAGACCCGCAGATATGGGCTGTCTTTGGAGCAGAATGAGAAGTTGTTCCCACTCTTCAGCGGCGTCTTCCAGTATATGTTCATCAAGATACAGCATATCACGTTAGTGCCAATCGTGATCGCGATCGGCCGCTACTATATCCTTATCGATAGTTACCGCGTTGAACGACGCTGCTACGAGTGGCTCGCCATCGTTTTGCACTGGACATGGATGATCGCGCTGCTGAGTCAACTTCCAACTTGGCGTGAACGCACGATCTTCTATGTGATCCTCGCATGTGTCGAGGGATTGTTCCACTTTCAACTCATCCTCAGCCACTACTGCAAGGCATTCATCACCATGGACGAGTTTCACAACGTCAGCTTGAACGCGCTTCAGGTTCTCTGCAACATGAATCTAGAAACGTGGAAGTTCATGGATTGGTACTACGGAGGCCTCAACTTTCACATCGAGCACCATCTGTATCCGAAAATGGCGCGCAAACACCTCCGCACCGCTGGGCCGTACATCAAGGCAGTGTGCGTTAAGCATGGCATCGATTACGAGATGTTGAGCTTTGTCGACGCCATCAAGAAAACGCTGTCGCACATGAAACGGGTCGGTGACACGTACAAGTATCGAAGCGGCTGAAGTACTAGAAAATCGGAATCGGAAATATTTATTTGACCCACAGATTAAACAGTACAGTTGTCAATACAGTGAAAATCTACAGTTCAAATAACGTGTTAATAAATAACAAATAATACATGTATTGTAAACTAGAATGTGAAAATCTACAGCTCAAGTAACATGTGTTAATAAATAACAAGTAATATATGTATTGTAAACTGAAATATACAACACAAATATAATGTAACTGAGGTATAATGACATTACAATAGCCTAAACATAGACTATCAGTTTGCTGTAGATAAACTTAAAAGGGGTCAGGGAGACCGCGTCAACATCAAACAGTTTGGCAACAATGCTGCCAAAAGTAACAGCTCTAAAATTGTCGGATGTACATAATAATTGTCTCTTATCTTTCGGTATAGGAACCATAGTTCCCACTAACATTGAGTCGGGGCTAAAACCATACACCAACATACTGTTAAAAATTAATGCTAACAGCACAAAGAGTATTTTTGGACCATGTATCATATGATAACCTCATCAACTGATATATCATACGCAACATTTTTTTTAATCTGCTTGTTAATCTCCGTATTTATAGCATTCATATCATCAATATCATATGATACACTTTTGTAGAGGTGATTATATTTATCAGAAAAAAAGTTGTGCTATTTCTTCATCACCCACCACACCATCAATACTTGAAGGCAAAAATATATTTCTGCCCTTTATACGGCGCACCTCAGACCACAAGTCCCGGTTTCTATTTTGCAATCGCCTTCTCTAAAATATATAGGTAATGATCTCTTTTTGTTGGATCGTTGCAAAATTTCCTTTATCGTTTTCCAGGTTTTTCTTTCATTTTTATATTTGTTAAACAATTGTTCATAATATATAAATTTAATGGAATAGTCAATTGATGTGGGATTTGTCAACTTGATCTGCTTATATAAGTTCTATCTGTATTTAATAGATTTAAGTATGCCATTTGTTATCCATAATGAGTTTTTGTGTTTATATTTGTTAAATGTGACTAAATGATATGGCATATGTTTAACATTTGCATTTTCAAGTACGTCCATGAGTATGTTGTAATTGTTATTTGGATCAGACAAAGGATTTTGATCTAATTTCTCCATAATAATTGATAATCGTTTACATAACTTATCAATGTTTAGCATATAAATGTATTTTAAGCGCCTCCGAATGGATTTATCTAGATTTATGGCGCTATACAAATGTTCTTCTTATCTTATCTTATCCTCATATAAATGCATTTTACTTGTTGACCCTGGTGAGATTATTTTGCAACATCTCCCGTCAAATCACCTCTGGGTGCCTCACGTTATGGTCTTACTGTGTAGGTGTTTTTTGCAACGGCCTCTACCAGACACATTGCCCTGTTTTTGGAGGGACGACTTCCAGGCTCTGGCGTTATGGTTCAATTACATGCCAGCGAAGGTGCTGTTTCATGTCTCTCAGTTAAGCTTGGTGACACGTTGATGCTACTTCCGGGACCCAGCAAAGAACTATATTGCTTCTATTCTCGTGTCAGGGGCTCTTGGCCTAGGAACGATGACCTATGGCATGTTACACTTCCAGTATTCACATGCATGTTGGTGAGTGCGCCACCCCCAATCCAACAGGGTGGCACAAGGTTAACGACCTGTATATTAATTTCCTTTCAGCATTTTCAAACACGGTGCGGACAAAGTTTGCATCACTGCAAATATTTGACTTCTGGGCGCACCAATTCACCTTGCCGAATTAGCAGAGAATATCAATATGCGATTCAATCCTGAAACGGGTGATTGAGTTATGTGGTATTGGCACTAACGTGTTTACGTGTCACAGTTTATAATTATGGCGTCCACTTTTGTAGCACACGGTACTAAGGACGCACAAATGACATACACGACATTTGTTAGCATGACTGCCCCATTATCAAGGGTGACGACCTGACTACCTCTCCATCAAGAATCGACGAATTATACATGTAATATTTGATCTTTTTTTATATCAACATAGTAGGTTTTGAGAAGAAATGCCCATTGTGCCGTCTGTACGGTTGGCTTTTAGTACAAATGACACCTTTGATCGGATTAATTAATTGTTGTGCCATATTATTTATGCATGTGTTTTAAATAACGTTATCAAATTACTAATACACACGCAGCTTTTTACAGAATAAAAAGTGCACTAAAATAAGAGTATAACAACAAAACGAACAGTGTTTAATATTAAATCCGTTTTATTGTACTGTGCGAGTTAATTTATTTGTGTAAATATAATAAATGTTGTATTATTTATCCCTACAAATGTGCAAACAATGAAAGAAGTTTAATGACTTAGGTGGTGGATAGCTACCACAAGACCGATTGAAAAAAAAACGATGTATCTGCTGAACGACGGGGAATGAGACGCTTACCCGGACACACCCATCCCCTGAGAGTGGCGTACTTTATGGATATGAATGTTAAGATAACTATTAAGTAGATAAAGACTAATGGAACATTTTGCCAAATCTAAGGCAACTATATATAAGAGTATGGTACGTTTCTGGTCGGGTCACAGTGTGGAATGATGCGTAAACTGATCAGCGGCTATATTTGCTTGAGCTATTCGGACTATTGAACATATCCAAAACAAATATAGCTGCAGATTAGTTCAAATGACCCAGCTGCTAGATTGTGAACAGGTATACTGCAAGACATCCTGAGATTGAAGAAAACATGACATACATGTAACGAACAGTCGTGTTTTAGATGCTATGATTGTACAGTGTTTACTCCGATGTCCCACACTGTTCAAATTAATGTACCAAAGAATGTATAAATCCTTGGATGGCTGACATAAATAAAGTTCGATACTTAAACTCGTTTTCTTATTGTAATGCGTATGCTCAAAGTGCTCGCATTTGTATGCGTGCATGTTCTCAATTCGTGCTTGATCGCATTAAACATGCTGAAGCTTTGGATGACTCACATGCTGGTGCCAGCAAATTGCAATTACTGTTTTTGTTAACACAATAATGTTCTTCAGATTGCACAAGGAGTGTTGTCACGCAAACCTGTGTGTCAATGGGTTATCCGCAAGCATCTATTTTGTATACCAGTTATTTGCAGTTTAGCAGTGGAGCACACTTTGGTATAGCGATGTGTATTCTAAAGATAATCGGCTGTTAATATGAAGGCTTATTAATGAGTAGGCAGCACTGTTGACGGATTGCTGCGAAAACATTTACCGGAGATGTCACAAAGTCAAAACAACGGAAGTCCATTTTGATCTGCACTATGTGGTTGGTTGGATACACTAACTTCTAACGCACAAAAATGGACTTTCATTGTCTTGTTTCTTCAATGACAGATCTGTCGAAGAAACAATACAAAAAAGTCAAGTTTCGTGTGTTAGAAGTTAGTGTAATAGACACGTATCCAACCAACCACATGGGTCATGACTCTACAGCAGCGATATGTGACATGATTCCAGCACTAGCGTTGTTGATGTGCGTCACTGCTTGATAGATTGTCCATCTGGTGACACGAGCAGTCACACTAGCATGTACTCTCTTCACGCTTGTTGCTGTACCCTGTCTCACTGTGTCGTGTAACCTTTCCTTGGATGGCACTGTCCATGTCTACGACCCATCTGTTGACAAAGAATGGAGCATGCCCAAGCAATTGTGCACAAATAAAATAAATCGGTTATAATTCGGATATATGCAACACAGAACATTATAAAAGATTTTTGAGACCATCAAATAAACTATGTTTTGTATGTATTCAAGAGTTGTATCCTACAAGTTCAAAGTATCAGGGATGTAACATGTGTCAACAATGAACAAATGACATATATTTGGTGCATTTGTAATTCGAAAAATCGGATGAGGTACATCTGCCACACTTAACTTGGTGAGATATAACTGACATGATTCACAGCCAACTGATGCAGCTACTAGGACAATGCTCTTTTCCACATTTGTTTAGATCGATTAAGGGTGATAATACTACTTCCCTGGTCAACAAGGATGCACTAACATCACTGCTGTGGAAATTATCACTTATTAGGTGTACAAATAACTTTTTGTCATCTCATTTTAATGCCCGTATTCTAGCAACGAGGCTAACTGGTGGTGTCACAGTTCACGGAGGTGCTGCTGTCTAGCGACCAAAGCAGTTACCACAACTAGTTATACTGATTTACACAGCTACAACGCTGCCATATCCAGATCAAACACCACCTTACCTCCTGAGGTCAAGCCCGTCTTCGGCCTGAAAGTAGAAGGTTTTGTTCTGACCAACACGAAAAAGCTTGAACATGTTGTCTCTGGTCATCAGGTCAGCCTCTGTTGTCATGACAACTGTGTAGCCTGACAACGGAATTGAAGTACGAACAACAGGATCCTGCAAATGAAAATCATACTTGTGTTTGCTGATCATACTTTGTATCAAATGAAAGCATCAGAAATACATTCCACAGCTTTATAATAACCTTTACTCTGTAGTACAAAAATGGTTCAAATCTGATATTCTTTAACTAGCATAACTTTCTTGAACAATTAAAGGTCCAGGGATGTGTTAGCTTGACAAAAAAGTAAAATAATTTTTTTCAATATACGTGCATGAGTATATCTTCACTACTTACAGTTTGTTAAGGATCACAATTTTACTTGTGATCTATTTATTACAAGATATTGTAATGTGCAATAATATTGATGCGAATGCTTTTCTGGCATGTCATCTGCAATTATCAAGTGTTTTTTCAGTATGGGCGGTCTAGCGTGACCGTCAAATCATAGCAGAAAGGGGGTCACCCCCTCTTTCTTGGATTCTCAAGTATTGGAGCCATTTTGTCGTTTTTGGAGTAATGGATCAGCAACCATTCTCTGGGACAACCCTCCCTGGAGCATCCATATTTCTCCAGAGAACTCCTGCATGCTTAAATGGCTTCTTCGTGGCATTAAAGGACACTGAATGAATCAGAATAGCTGCTAAATGTATTTTAACAGTCTTGGAATATTCTACATCTTCAATAAAAATACAAAATGGCTCCAATACTTGAAAATGGAAAGGAAACTGTCATACAGGTAGTTAACGTTGTGCCACACTGTTGGATTGGGGTGTCCATACTCTTGGATTGGGGGGTCCACAATGTCGGACTGGGGGGGGCCCACTCACCAACATGCATGTGAATTAATACTGGCAGTGTAACCTGCCATAGGTCATCGATCCTGGGTCAAGAGCCCCTGACACAAGACTAGAAACCAGGCATATGGGGCAATTAACACGATAAATTAATTAATTAAATTATAATTAACTCAGAAATTGTTTTATTAAATTTAATTAACCTCACACATTTCTCATGTCAGTTAAATCAACTTCCCAAGTTTTTTAATTAAGTTAAGTTAACAAATTAATTTTTATTCAATTAACCGTTAAATCATGTGTTAGTAGAAATGTTTACATATTTAAAACACTTCTAAAATAATAAGAGTTGTAAAAGAAATGTGTTTTGTAACTTTGCTGAAACAAGATTTGCTCATACAATATTTGTTCATGGGGTATTTCGTCACATTTTAAGTTGTGGATATGGGTACTTGTTAAAAAAATTATTATTTTTTATGAAAGGATTGAAAAGTTGTGGCTGAAGATTTGCAGGTTTCCTCCTATATTCAACTACCAAATTAACAAAACTGGGCAACTACATATATTTTTACATTACATATATTAAACAAATTCTATGCACCAAGGTGTTAGTTATGCAGTGTTCTATATGAACTCATTAGGTTTCCCCTTTACACACTAGCATTTAAATATGTATACACTATTTTATGCATCACTAGAACTAGCATGCTCTTGGTCTAAATTGGCACTGTAAAAAATCCCAAACTAAAGCTATATTACTTTTCTCTACATCTCCCCATTAACTGTTTTATACCATGGATGACAAATTCACAGACTTGTGTTCCCACAAGCAGAGTGGTTTAATAATAAATGACATCAGTGACCATCTACCTATATATGTAGTGACTGAATATATACACCATGAAGCAAAACATAAAACATACATAAAGAAGAGACTAGTTAACGAGGAAAGAAAGATAGCTTTCATAAAAGACTTAGAGAAATGTAACTGGGATGAAATAGTGAGAGAGGAGGATGTCAACATTACATATAATAAATTTATCAAATTGTTTACAAATTTGTATAACTCAAATTGTCCAGACAGTAACTGTACACATGATACAGTGAAAAATAAGAGACCCGATAAACCATGGATGACAAATTCATTAAAAAATGCTTGTAAAAAAAAAAACTTACTATATAGACAATTCTTAAAACACAGAACACATGAAAAACAAGAAAAATACAAGAAATATAAAAATAAACTGACTGCCATATTGAGATATTCAGAAAAACAGCATTACTCCGACCTTCTAGAATTAAACAAGACGAACATGAAAGAAACATGGAGAATTTTAAATACTCTAATTAATAAAAAGCAAAAAGGATCGGAATATCCTACCCAGTTTAAAGACAATACTAATAAAGTCACTGGCAATGAGAATATCGCAAATGGTTTTAATAAATTCTTTTCAAATATAGGTCCTGCACTAGCCAGGAATATTCCTAAATGCAACTCAAATTTTACACATTACCTGAATAAAAAGGTAGAGGAGACATTATTTCTTAACCCTGTCACTGATGGTGAGATATTAGCACTAGTAAATAATGCTAAAAGCAAAAATTCAAAAGGTCATGATGATATTGATATGTGCCTAGTTAAGTTGGTAATACCATGTATTCTAAAGCCTCTAAAACACATTTTCAACAATTCGCTACAAAAAGGAGTCTTTCCGGATAGCATGAAAATTGCTCGTGTTATCCCTATATTCAAAACTGGTGATGCACAAGAATTCTCAAACTACAGGCCAGTATCAATATTACCTCAGTTTTAAAAAATACTAGAAAAGATATTTCATAATAGATTAATGTCTTTTTTGAATGATAAACAAATACTGTACAATGGCCAATTTGGATTTAGAAAAAACCACTCAACATCAATGGCGATATTAGAACTTGTGGAAGAAATGACAACAGCTATGGATAACTCTCAGTCTTCAGTTGCAGTATTTATAGATTTAAAAAAGCATTTGATACAGTTGACCACAACATACTGCTAAAAAAATTAGAAAATTATGGCATTAGAGGTTTAGCATATAGTTGGATACATAGCTATCTAACAAACAGAAGACAGTATGTCTCTATTAATGGCACAAATTCAACTTGCCTAAATATAGCATGTGGTGTACCACAAGGTTCTATATTAGGACCAATTTTATTTATCCTGTATATTAATGACATGTGTAAAGTATCACCTTTGTTGAAATGTATAATATTTGCTGATGACACAAATTTCTTGTACACAGGTGATGATATAGCAGAAATATGCAAAACTGTATCTACAGAATTGGCTAAGTTAAGTACATGGTTTAATGCAAATAAACTGTCTTTAAATGTTTCAAAAACAAATTTTATGGTATTAAGTAGGAAAAAGATAAACAATACTCTCACAGTTAGCATAAATGGTACTAATATTGAAAGAGTATATATTACAAGATTCCTTGGTGTGCTCATTGACCACCAATTGGATTGGACTGACCATATTAAGATGATAAAAAATAAAATTGCTAAGAATGTGTCTGTCATGAATAGAGTTAAGCACCTGTTGAATAGTCATGCATTATATTCCTTGTACTGCACTCTTATCATGCCGTATCTGAACTACTGTTGTGAAGCTTGGGGAAATACTTATAAAAGCAGAATACACCCTCTCCATATGCTACAAAAAAAGGCTATACGAATCTGTAAACATGAAGGGTACTTGTCACACACAAGACCAATCTTTCTCTACTTTAAAACTCTGTGTGTGTATGATATGATAGACTACAACAACATGGTGTTCATGTTTAAGGCTCACAACAATTTGCTTCCGGATCGTCTATTGTGTTACTTTAAGAGAGTATGTGATAGTCACAATCACAATACTCGCAACAAAAACAACAATTACAAAATCAAATATAGTAGAACGTCACAAAAAGCTGCTTGTATTAGTATTAAGGGTCCTAAGTTATGGAATCAATTACATCCAGACCTGCAGACATGCAGAACGGTTTATCAGTTTAAAAGTCATTATAAAAGATTGCTCCTACAAAGATATGAACAGTTGGATTATTATTAATCATCAATTTAGTGTTTCTGATGTATTTGTATCTATGTGCATTGTATTACTGATGTATTTGTATCTATGTGCATTGTATTACTTATTGGTTGATGTATGCCTATGTATACTCTAATATCCAGTATAATTAGCAACTTATAAATAAATGTTGCTAAACTGAAAACTAGTAAATTGTGATTATTTAATTTAAGAAATAAGATAGTAAATTATTAATAGGGAATGCAACATATAAGTTTTTATAACTTCATGCATTTCCTTTCAGCATATTTGTAAAATGATTGTTTAGATTTTATATATTCACAGCATCCTGATTGATGTGTTTTGGTTCAATAGAGATATCTTACGTATTGCTGCACCTTGTATATGTTTATGTTGAATAAAATTCAATTCAATATATATATATATATATATATATATATATATATATATATATATATATATATATATATATATATATATATACACACACACACCAATTATTGGCTGCAAGTTGTCAGCCCCAAATCTTTACTTTAAGCAGAGATTTGCTGAAGCCATAATCATCCCTGCAATTCAGGTGCCTGGATGACCAGCCCACCCCAATTGATACAGTGTATATGTGCTCTGTGATGTTCTCCCTCCCATTCAAACAAGACTGAACCTGATCTCTCTCAGGCTAATGACTGGAATAGTGACTGCATGCATGCATGCCTTCTGGAAATGCCTGGATAACATGGATGTGAACTATCAAGTAATATCAGCTGCTAAATGAGCACATAATTGAGCGTAAATTTGTCAATTAAATTAAATTAACACCTTTTGGCAAAGTTAATTAATTAAATTAAATTAGCCTTTCTGGAAAAGTTAATTAATTAAATTAACTTAATCGAGTTAATTCAATGAACAAATTAACAATTGAAATTAACCAATGCCTGATAGAAACATGTATGGATTCGTGTGTACATGGAAAATTCACCTCAGCATCTTTGAAGGCGTATAATACAAAATCATTCTGAATGACAAAGTATTGCCTCTGCCAGTGTTTCGTGTCAGTCGATATGTGCAGAAAGCCACAGGTGAGTTTGGTCCTTGCCTGTCAAAACCATTCTACATCAATTAACCTGGCAATGTCATTCAAACCTATCAGTGTCATACAAACACGTGCACAAAGAGTTTCTTAGTCTCAATACAAGATTTAACAAGATTGCCATCCAAGGCAAAAGTATGGAAGGAAAGCCTTATTGGCTTATAGAGTCAAGCATATTTTCATCTATGTTCAATCCACCCTACTGAGATATTTTGTTTTTAATTTTTTTTATTCTGGTAGCATTTACACAATTTGTAGAGAATTTGTTCCATTCATTTATTGCCCTAACACAAATACAAACAGTATCAACACAGCAATACATGGCTACCAAACACACGTGGGAAATATCCTTTGGGACGGATCATTCAGGTGTCGGTTGTACTTACAGAGCCACCTTGTGATAGAAGGTTGTAGCATTTGTCGCATACACGGTTCTTCCGATTGTCATCATATGGCAGCGCCATCTTGCGCCTCGAACAATTTGCACACACCACCTACAATCAAGAAACTAGTTATAAAACATGTCTTGTCATAACAAGAAATATTCTTTTTATATCAAGAAACTAGTTATTTATCTTGTTATAACACAAAACTAGATATAGCAAGTTAGGTAACTAGCGTCTTAATATAACAAGAAACTATAATTACAAATGCAATCACGCACGCTTGGCAGAACCACATATATATGCAAATATTTCAGTACACAGAAAAACAATTGTGGGAATTGTTTAGTTGTTTAATCAAATCATTAGCCACTCATGGATATAGATAAGTATACTACAACACATAATCTTAGCTGACAAACACTGTACAGGACGACAATGAACAATCATATTGTCACTGCTTGTAAAACATTACAGAAAATATAAACCACATGAGTTTCATGAAAATCTTTTTGACAATGAACCCAAAATGCCTTGCAATAATACGTCATCTTGAGATAAAAAATATCCTATTTCAGATAGCCTCTACTACAGATCAGAACTCACAGACCTAAGAATATTGTTACTGCACAATAGAGTAAACCAGGCATATTGTGTCAGGAAAGAGGTTACGAAATTGGAGTCTTGTCAGCTTACATTGCCACAGGCGCGGCAGTGATGTCTCCGGAAAATTGTGGTGAATCTTGCAGAACATTGCATGCAACTGGACGCCTTATCATCCTTGATCCATATTGGGGCCTGCATGCCAAGGCCATCAGTTTGGCTCTGCAGCAAGACACACACAGAATAATATATCAAGCAACACTTGGTGAAAATACAAGAGATCTGTTGTTTGCATAAAGAGACATTGTCTTCTACTCGTCCTTGTTTGTGGCACTGCGGTCGTTTTAGTGAGACGTTTGTCGGTGTCAATGTCACGGCCAGCAACAAAATGTGCATCGAGTTCAACAAAATAACTCAATCACAGATTGACTCAATCACACCTCCTGGTTATAAACCAATTTACTGTTTGGGGAAATTCTGAAAAACATGAACCTGGACCCATAGTAGGAAAAACAGAATATTTCCTGAACAGAAATCATTAATTATGTGAATAGCTGAAGCACTACAGCTGTATCATAATGTTTATTCAAAAATATAAACACTCCTGTCATGAAGTGTATTACATGAGTGTATCAGTGCTGTATGCTTGCTTTCAGCAGAGGCTCACTCTATGCACTCGCACAGAACACATGATTGTACTCTGTGTGTTTTCAGGAGAGGCTAACTGTCTACACTGTCAGAACACATGATTGTACTTTGTGTGCTTTCAGCAGAGGCTAACTGTCTACACTCTCAGAACATATGATTGTACTTTGTGTGCTTTCAGCAGAGGCTAACTGTCTACACTCCCACAGAACACAGATGATTGCACTCAAAAACACCGTTTATGGATCTACATGTATCATAAATCAAAAAAGAATCTAGGGTCAATTCAGGCGACATCTTATGAAGACAAAGAATCAGTCATCAGTACTCACACTTAAAGTTGAAATGCAGGAACACTGTTTCTGTTCAAGCTCAGCTATGGCATTCTTAATGGCCTGGTGATAAACAAACATGACATTACTTTTAACCCATTTCATTCTGACTACATATCAGGGTATAGTTTACCCTGTTACTGTTGGTACATATGCTGGATTTGTCAGAACAAAATGTGCTTATCAGAAGAGTTATCAGTAGAATAAATGGGACCATAACATGCAAGTGTTCCCATTGTGGTGAGTGTGAAATGGAATGACTTAGTTAACAAACCTATATCCTGGATATCATTAATATCTGGATACAAAGTTTATTAATGCTGCAGAAACAACTCAGTTATACAGATGTATTTCAACAGAGTTTTGGTATAATGAAATGTACTCAAATGAATTATCTCACCTCTTGCCATTCCACCTTTTTCTCTGGACTACTGGCGAGTAGTTGGACAACTTTCTGTTTGCTCTTCACGTAAAACGAGTTTGGTATTTCCACGTCTTCATCTTCAAGCACCTAAAAAGGAAACAAACAATCTAATCTTTAGCATAACTTACTGTAATTCCAAACACGTGCACTCTAATTTTAGTTTTAACAGAACATCTAGGGCAAAGGACGGCAACCTTTTTGAACGGAGGGCCAAATTCGTAACTTGGAATAGGTGAGTGGGTCACACATGCATGCATGCACACACGCACGCATGCACAAACTATCCTCGTTGTAACTGGCATATCTATGATTTCATTATCATCAAATATCAACATCTGATTTAGCAACATATTTTACTATTCAAAAACACATTATTCATGTTACATGTTCTTGGCATACCACTGGGGCCATATTGACTAGTGTGATACTGATGCCTCGTGTTGTTGCAGCGCCACAAAGGGTCCCACATCTGTCTGCATACTTGTTCCTGCGAGCGTCAGTACGCCATGCAAGTGTCCATCTGTCAGCTGCATCTGAGTCTTGCATCTTCCACTCTCCGCTGTGAGACCTGAGATCAGTGAATTGGTCAGCAAACTCCCATCTCAGCAGCTCAATGAATGCTACGAAGGCCTCCGTGTCCAGACTTGCTGGTTTGGTTTCCACGAGTGTCGGGAAGTGCATGTAATTAGCATTCCCACAGTCACAACTTTGTCTCGAAACCGGAGACAAACTGGAAGAGTTCACTGACTAGTTGCTCTGATCCCTGCTGCCCCCATATGGGGTCAGCATCCTTGTTCTCCATGAACACACTAATCTCATGCCTCAGCTTGTACATGTGGCACAGTATGGCAACTCAACCTAGCCAGCACATTTCAGTTTAGTACAGGAGATCTTGACACTGCAAATTCATCTTGGCCAGAAGGTGTTGGGACTTCCGGTGATTTATACTTCAATGATGCCCAATATGTTCTGCACTTTCATAGATTTGCAACAAAGGTTTTCTTGGCGGATGATGCAGTGGGCCCTGAAGATCTTTGTCCTAACACCTGCATTGTCTCGAACCTTTTCCATCAGTAATCAACACCTTTCGCCATTTAGCAGGTGACGAACATTATTCAGTACACCACATTAACACTTGAACACGAAAACATGGTACTTTCATGTTTGCATACACAAAAATGAATTCATTAAGCTTTCTAGGATGTGGAAAAAACATATTTGATATGTTCATCACCTGTAAATAGTATATAACTGAGTTGCAGTATGTGGTCTGTCTATGAAAGTCTAGGCGGAACATACTATTTATTTATTTGATATATCAATATCGAGGGCGTGGGCCTCATTATGCACAATATCGATGTCAGTCCATGAACTGCAGCCTGCAGTTGGCCTGTGGGCCGCAGGTAGCCAACCACTGAGCTAGAGTTTGGTTAGCTGACTGAGGAGAGATCCTACACACAAAATTGTATTTTTGATGATAGTTATAGATTTTGAGCTATGTCTGTTTCTCAATATGTACACTTTCTAAATTTCCATGTTGTTTATTTTTCATCAGCTTAATAGTTTAGGTTTTTTTCATTATATTCAACCTGCTACAATTGCTAGGCACTGAACTGTTGGCTATATGAATATATATGGAGTAAAACAACAAGACACAAGTGTTGGGGAAGGCGTACCTCAGAATTCCTGGCAGTTAACTTGTAATGAGTGAATGATTATACCTTCATGCCATCCACGCTCAGCTTTGCCTTTAGTCTGTACTGTTGCTTGGTACTTGTAGTGGGTGGCATACACACCAGAATGATATCGTTAAACTGAAAGTACCACATAAATAATTATATAAATATGAACGCAACATACAGTGATGTCTCATTTTAAAAGGGGGCCAAATTGATAACGTTTTATGTCACACTCAGAGCCAATTAAGTAGGTTGTGATTCTTAAGAATCCAGACTAACTGCAAACACCATATATTATTATTATAAAATGAGTAACATGCACAAATCTTAGGTTTTTAGTGTGAAATACTTAATGATTTTCCACACAAAATCATAAAATGCACAAATGTACTGTAGTAAAACAAAATGAATCCACCACAGTAATTATTTTTTAATACCAGCATCGTATCAATAGTTTTCCCATATTTCTGCACGTGATCTGAGCTAAAGAAATTTATGAACATACAAATTAAGCACTGGGCTGCTTAAAATCTATCACAGGGAACTTTGCCAGAGTTACTATTTCATGTTCAGTATATTGGTTGTCGTACAGGTTAACCAGACCGAGAACTAACCAGAAAGAGATATCGTCTGAGCTGGTTGCCATTCCTTGCTGCGATCTTCACGATACCACCTGATTTGATGTACTCTCGTGTTGGACTGATTAGCCTGAATGCATCATTTCCAATCAAACTTTCCCTGATCTCCAGAACTTTCCTAAGTTTTTCCTGGAACAAAGAACAACTGTGAAAAATGAAGGTGTCTTATGTCATTTTCACACTCAGAGAAAATTTTTATAATACATATAGTGTATTATTCCCTATAGACGCGCACTACCTAATAAACGCACACACACCCCCTTCTGAGAAGTGAAGCCATGCGTAAAAAACATAAATTTTCAGGAGTGAAGGCATGCTAAACCCAAATGACAGCAGTACTGCTGCAGCTGGCGTCACCTTGCGGACTCTTTAGAAATAATTCATAGTGTGTTTTTTGCCGCAACGTGGCACCACATTGTTATCACTACTGGCGGCTTTCGCCAGATTTCTGTGGAAGTACTAGGACTAGCTTTTTTATTTTATCGCTCACTCGCTGTCAGCAGTGTGCGTGTTTGGATTGTCTGTTTAATGATGCTCAAAGAATCGAGTGGTGGCCGGCTGACGTTGTTTGTCTGGAATTACAAAAACCGCGAACGAACGTGCTTTTTCAATGTCTTGTCTCTTGTGCGTTTGTGTAAGACAGCCTACTAAGCCAAGGTCGATCGAGTGTCGTTTGGTTTGGTAGATGCGCTGAAACTGCATCTTTGCTAAGTGCAAAACAAACAACGCAACACCTCGTTGTATACATTAAGTTTAGTTAACACCATCAAAACAATTCGAAGTACATGTATACTGAACAAAATACATCACGCAAAAAACAAACGCTAGTTATGAAATAGATCGTTGATCAATGACATGGTTCCGAAATCATTCCCTAGAAGCGCCCCGCATTCTTCGCATAGTTTATAGTGGCGCCACACTGCGGATTAGCTACCAGTCTGATTTAGAGGCTGATTTCACCAGAGCTAGTGTATACACTAGCTCTGATTTCACCCATAGCGGCAGATCACGATTTGGGCCACGTTTGAGAACTAATAGACGCGCACCCAAGCCTTCGCACTCACGCACTGCGCATCTAAAGGCAATAATACGGTAACTGATACATTTTAAAATATATTAACAGTCACGAGTTGTGCCACCAACGTGGTGTGTTTAATAAAGAGTGTCTGCCCTATTAATACAGTGCCATAAAAAGGACTACCAGCAATTCAGGTGGATGGTAAATGTGTGTGCACTTATTAAATGGAAATAAAATAGAAAACAACAAAGCTCTACATAATTTTACAAAAGCAAATAGAACTATAGGACATACACATAACTGCCATCTAGTATAGTTGACACACACACCTACAATACTGCCATCTGAGCCTCATTGAGGACAGAAAAGATTTACTTGTCAGTGGAGAGTATGTTTCTTATAGAAATATACCTAGCAGAAGACGTGTGACATTGAAATAAATTTACAGATACGTACTGTTTTGCGCATACATTCATTTGAATGCACTGCTGCGGCTGTCACAAGTTGCAGAGATTCTACAATAACAAATAAAGTAATATTAATATATTTGTAAAAACAATTATAAAACACATAAAAACCATTATTAGACACTTACTTTGATGTAACCCTTTTCACTCCTGGCAGAGCATAGACCATCAATGACTCATTTCCACTGGAAACAGTTTTGGGCTTCCAGTTCTTTGCATTTGTATTCAGCTTTTGACATCTCTGCTTCTACTTCTCTGCACCATGTGTTTCTTGGTCTTTTGCCCTGAGGGTTCCATGTGAGCGCCTTGTGATGCGTTATGTTGGCTTCCTGAGAGTATGGCCTGTCCAGCTCTACGTCTTTCTAATTTGATTGGTTCCCGGTTTGTTCTCTCCCATAGTGCTTCATTGCTAATTGCTTCTGGCCACCATATCCTTAGAATTATTCTTAAATATTTATTTTTTTTACAAAAAATTTTATCTTCTGAAGAATGGATTTTGTGTTATGCCACGTCTCTGATCCATTACTAACCAAGCAACGATATTAAACATGCAATGATAAATAGTGTATTCTGCCTCTAGAACAAGTATTACATTTTTACTTGGCCCCTGGAAGACCTGTTAATTCCAACATGAACTTGACTTCTCTGGGAAGCATTCAGCCTCACTGCAATTACCACTCATTCACATGTCTACATTCAGGTACTCATTTATACAGCCGAGTGAACTGTGGCAATGTGGAGTGAACAAAATTGTCCAACCTTCAAAATGGCAGCGAGAGGATTCAACCTTGAGTTCTTTCAATTGAGGGTCTGTTGTTCTAACCATTACACCACCACACCCCACGTATCAAGTAGGTACATGTTCTAACCTTTACACCACCACACCCCACATATCAAGTAGGCACATGTTCTAACCATTACACCACCACACCCCACATATCAAGTAGGTACATGTTCTAACCATTACACCACCGCACCCCTCATATCAAGTAGGCACATGTTGTAACCTTTACACCACCATACCCCACATATCAAGTAGGCACACGTTCTAACCTTTACACCACCACACCCCACATATCAAGTAGGCACATGTTCTAACCTTTACACCACCACACCCCACATATCAAGTAGGCACATGTTCTAACCATTACACCACCACACCCCACATATCAAGTAGGTACATGTTCTAACAATTACACCACCACACCCCACATATCAAGTAGGTACATGTTCTAACCATTACACCACCACACCCCACATATCAAGTAGGCACATGTTCTAACCATTACACCACCACACCCCACATCAAGTAGGCACATGTTCTAACCATTACACCACCACACCCCACATATCAAGTAGGTACATGTTCTAACCATTACACCACCACACCCCACATATCAAGTAGGCACATGTTCTAACCTTTACACCACCACACCCCACATATCAAGTAGGCACATGTTCTAACCATTACACCACCACACCCCACATATCAAGTAGGCACATGTTCTAACCTTTACACCACCACACCCCACATATCAAGTAGGCACATGTTCTAACCATTACACCACCACACCCCACATATCAAGTAGACACATGTTCTAACCTTTACACCACCACACCCCACATATCAAGTAGGCACATGTTGTAACCTTTACACCACCACACCCCATATGTTCTAACCTTTACACCACCATACCCCTCATATCAAGTAGGCACATGTTCTAACCTTTACACCACCACACCCCACATATCAAGTAGGCACATGTTCTAACCTTTACACCACCACACCCCACATATAAAGTAGGTACATGTTCTAACCATTACACCACCACACCCCACATATCAAGTAGGCACATGTTCTAACCTTTACACCACCACACCCCACATATAAAGTAGGTACATGTTCTAACCATTACACCACCACACCCCACATATCAAGTAGGTATATGCCGCACAAATTATTGATATCATACCTGCTACATCTTCCTTGTCACTGGAATCTTCTGGCAGGTGATCAATGTAGTCTGAAAGTTACAACAGTTAGTTTTGAAATTCAGTTGTAAGAACATGCAGTTATAACAAAGTTATAAGAACATGCAGTTATAACAAAGTTATAAGAACATGCAGTTATAACAAAGTCAGAAAAATGTTACAGCCGGGCAGAATTTATGACAATTATTAAATGTTCCAACAACATGGCCATGATAGTGTGTGCGCTAGCAAAGCAAACTTGTATTTGGAGAAGTCCAGTACACCTGCCTTGTTTGTGAAACGAGCAGCCAATTTCAAGAGGTAAAGTATAATAAAAGTTGAATTTCTGCCTGCTACCAAAGGAAACACTGTTGTAGATCAAGTTTCCTAGAAAATCTACAACTCCCAAAACTATATGACAATTATAGTGCAGGATTTATATATCTACATGTGTCAATGCATGAAATGTAACTATCTTCATGACATTAGTTCCAAGGTCTAACCCTGCACTAGCTCCTGCCACTACATATCATCACACTTCTATGGTGGCTCATATAGCATTGGCATAGTACAATTTCCTATTAACTACAGATATATTTTAATGGTTTTGTCCAAATACAAATTAGACTCCAAAATTATAATACAAATAAAAATGACAACAGTCATAGATAATATAATTAATATAAATACTATTAATCAGAATATGTAATGTTCAGACAAAAGTTGAGGAAAGGTCTGTCAATATGGAGCAGTGGAAACATGCAGATTTAACAAGATTTAACAAGATTTGCCATCCAAGCCAAAGGCCCAGATGGCAAGTGGACAAGGAAGCCATTGGCTTATCGAGAGTCCAACAATGTTCATCTACTTATAACCCGCCCTCCTGAGATATGTGTCAACTTTGTTTTTAAACATATTCACGCTGCTAGACAATTTGTTCCATTCATTTATTGTCCTCTGTGAGAACGAGTGCTTCCTGATGTCCAATCTACATTGATCCTTTACTAAGGCAGCCTCCAAACACTTTGAAGGGAACTACGAGGAAGAACAACAGAATATATAATAATAATACATGATTTAACAAGGTTACCATTCGAGGAAAAAGGTCCAGATGGCAAGTGGACAAAGAAGTCACTGGCTTATCGAGAGTCCAAAAATTTTTCATTTATGTGTAACCCGCCCTTCTGAGACATTTGTCAACTTTGTTTTTAAACATACAGTGTATTCATGCTGCTAGCATTTACACAATCTGTAGATAATTTGTTCCACTCATTTATTGTCCTATGTGAGAATGAGTACTTCCTGATATTCAATCTACACTGATCCTTTACTAATGTTATCTCGTGTCCTCTAGTTCTATCTTTCGTAAGTGAGAAAAAAATATTTCTATCAATATTTTCATACCCATTCAATATCCTAAAAACTGCAATTTGATCTCTTCTTAACCTCCTTGTCTCAAGGGTTGTTAAACTGCATTCTTTTAGGCATTCTTCGTAGCTAAGGTATCACAGTTATGGAATCAATCATCATGTAATATGATTATAATGCAGCACCAGTTGTACCTTTGAGCAGAAGCTTGTACCGAGGCAGTCGTTGAATTGGCTCCAATAAATGGGCAAACAGTGAGAGACGATTGCACACGGATTTGTTCTAAAACGAAGAAATAATGCCACCTGTGGAACACGACAAAAATAGTCATAATTATGAGGTGGCTTTAATTCTTAATTTTCTGTCTTTGAGTTGAATACTATATCTAGATAAGCATTGGGAAAAAGTTGTCACATTTCTAATTTGGCCTGTGTTTACATTTCAATGAAAAATATGTAAGAAAAATAATCCATAGCAAATTAATTTTAAAACATTTTTTGGCCGATGATCTCAGATTTACAGACATGGAGTAAGATCTGTAAGATGGTTTTATGTGTGTTGTTTCAGTGAAGCCTACCACTGATTAGTAGCTTGATGTTTTAAATTAACAAGAACATTGTTGTTGAGAATGAGTGAGGAAAGACGGTGGTGGTAGAAGACCGAACTTAAGACAGTGCTAAAACTCCATCCTCAACTGATTTAGCCTATGACAAATCTGGTTCATTGATGTCCAAATAGGTAGTGTGTGAACAGTTTATGCAGTGTCTTAAATTCGCAAAAAAATTAACTGGTCCAGATTTTGTTTAACTTAGTACGAAGACAGTGCTAATTAAAACTCTATCCTCAACTGATTTAGCCTATGACAAATCTGGTTCAACTGAATCGGCGGGGTGCATTTTTAATTGGTGGCCACTGGTAAAAAGGCCTTAATTTCGAACACTGGTTTATGTAACATCCACATTCGATTTAATAAAAAATGCCTACTTTTGTTCAAATAATCTAAAGAATTTATTTAAGTCGTTAGATCTGGTAAGGTTCCAAACTGTGGATATCTAAAATGGTAAACACTGTGCGGGTCAATGCCGATCATGAGCGTGGCTTGGAAGACGAACCATCCTCTTGCCAATCACATGACAAAGTTACAAAATTTCACCAAGGGTGAAATTTGTGAGTTTTCAGTGTTTTCATTTTCACTTAAATTAATGTTTGACCTAACACTAAACAATTAAATAGTTTGTCTGATGATTTCACAAAAACTACATATAACAGTTGCACAAACGAGCTAGAACGTTGCAATGGATACTTCGTAGGTTTGATTTTTTGCAAAATGAATTTGAAATGAGACTAGCAAAAAAATCTAATTGAGGAGGAACCTTTAAGGAAGATCTTGAAAGGTCAGAGGTGAATGGCCGAGAGTACGAGAGAATGGCAGAAGATCACAATGGATGGAGATGACTCGTCAAGAGGGCGGAACAGACTAAGTGATGATGCCCCACCCCGCAAGGGACCAGGAAAAAAGAAGAATTGTAGGGGGAAAAATAAAATAAAAAAAGAAGAATATTACAATGTGGCTATCATTCTGAATTTTGTGCCCAGAAATATAGATATCAATATTTTTGCAGACATGGTTAACATTTCTAATTTCAGTATGAATTAATACAGATTATTCTGTAAATGGTGTGTAAATCTCTATAAATAATAAACCATTTCTCTGCTGCAGTGCTGGTAGAAGTCTGATAAGAAAATTAATTGAAACTGCCTCATTTCGAATGCTCAGCTGGAGAAATATTTTAACCCGTCATTTCCCCCCAGACAATATCAACCTGGAACAATGACCCCACAAAATTAGCAAAACCCTATGTTTGTAGGATCAATAATAGCTTGCATACCTTATTGAATGGCTATTGACATTACTTAAAACATAGCTCACATAAGTTTCATATTAGTACACACACACATGTATATATGTATATATATATACAGTATATATATATATATATATATATATATATATATATATATATATATATATATTGTATATATATATACTCTGTTGTGAGGTCTCCTGAGTAAACAGCTAAACCAGAATGCAGTAATACAATTTAAGCACTAATCTGCAATGTCAAAAGTATGTACAAACCTCAAGGGAACAAACAATTTTGGCAAACTTTGGCGACTTGACTTGCCACTGGGTAATGACATTCATCGCGTGAGCATAGTTCACCACGTACTCAGTGTAGATTTTGAAATATGGTGCCAACTGCCTCAGGACATCTCCAATCATCTGTTGAGAATCCCTGCAATAGGACAACATTGTTATGTCCTGACTTCTACAAAGTATTGTACGCAGCATCAGTAAAATAAAAAATTAACATCTGTGCCAATAACTTAAGGGGCTGTTCACCATTGTCAAGATTTACCTATTCATACAAATGTCAAGGTCTGCGTACTAACTTAAATTAATATTCGTCGCATGTAAAATATGACCACTGTCATATAATCAATATGAAAAATTATCAACATTTTAAGTATTACTTCAGGGAGGGGTCTGAGGATTAGTACGCTTTGAACAAATAGGTAAATGTTGTCAACTGTGAATTGCCCCTAAATCCCCAGTTGTCATACACCAACTTAGGATTATGGGTGGGTTACACAGATGAAAACTTTTTTGACTCTCTATGATAAACCAATGGCTTTCGTATCCACTTGCCATCCAGAGTTTGTTATTTTGGATGGCGATCTTGTTAAATCTTGTTAAATACCAATCTAGACATAGTTGCATAGATTCAGATTGCAAGGTTACTCATCAGACCAAGACACCAGGCTACCAACTGAGTGTGGAACTCACCACTGAGACAAGATCCTCTCCTTCAGTTTAGGCAGCAGAAAGTCGTGGTGAAACTCGTAGATGCTCTTGATGTTGGAGAACATCTGTAGGATGACATCATCCGGGAACATCCGAGACTTCTTATTCTCCGCAACCACGAGGGATTGGAACTGACACGTGAGCAACACTACAGTTGTTTATGATAATTTATTCTTAGTTGCTCTTTTCTTTGCTGCTCTCAACTCAAGCCACAGCATATATTCAAACCATGAAGTTACATACACACACACACACACACACACACACACACACACACACACACAAGCACGCACACACTCACTCATGCATGCATGCACACACCACTGAGGTCCATAAAATACATAATTTATAAAGCATTTTTATACCACAATCATTAATGAACATATGAAATTCAGAAAATTTTCATTTTAGATAAAGATGCAAGAATATTATGCTAAATGGCACCTCTGCGAAGTGAATTGCCCATGAATCATACGAGATGTTGGCGGAGTGGCACGAATAATCGGACAAGCTTGCTCAATACAACATTGTAAAGCAACGAGTTCATAAAGGCCATTATCATTCAATAAGATATTTATTATATGGTTTCATAACTAACATCTCAACACATTTCAGCACACTACGATACTGGTATTTATTGCACTGGATGTCACTGTCAAGGACAGTCTATATCACTTTAGACAACACATGATCAGGAGCAATTACCCATGTAATAATACCAATTATCAAGATGTTTCTGGTGTTTCGGCAGTACTGACAGTGATTGAATTACTCACCTCTACCACTAGATGGAGCTTCTTCACATACGTTCTCTCTGTGCAGAACAGTTCGTAAGCAATATGTTCCAGTTTGTTCTTTGGTGTAAATTCTAAATCGTCTCCACTCAAGCTCCTCTAAGAAAGATCATGACAATGTGGCATTTAGTCAAACAAACCTTTAATTTGTAAACTAATTCATATGACAATGTTTTTGGGACTCTTCCCCCAATAGTGTTCCCTAAAGGACCCTTCAAGGGCCACTCTCTCAGTGGACTTTCACTAAAAATGCCCTGATAAAATAATCCATGTGCTTTGAGTAAGGTAGGATGGGAGCAAGTCAGAAGGGCTGGATGGCGATGCCCCAGTTTGTAATTTAAAAATACCCTGGCAGATGTCTTCTGCAGTACTTTTGGTTGGGAGAATTACTTTCACACTTTGCGAACTCCAGCGTATTTAGTAAGTATCATGCATATCCCTTGCCTCACGGGTGTCAATAGTTTATAGGGTCCATATATACTGCATTATAATCCAACTATAATCCAACCAGCCAAAGCCAAACAGTCTGAGAAATCTGTTGATCATAGTCCTGCTAGTGTCCTGGGTACAGACATGATAAGCTTTGTGAACTATGCTTTGTACACAATGCAGTGTATACATACACAGCCCAAATCAGATAGCAAATAAACACAGCCCAGGCTTGCGAGCCCAGAAATGAAGGCACAATCGTTTGATTTCATATCAAACTGTAGTAGGCCAGTGCAGTAGAAATTATAATGTTGTAATGTGTGTCAATTTTCAGTTGAATAGCGTCCTTAATTAGGGCAGGGCACTGGTGTTAGCTAGAAAATTAAGCTAGCTGACACTCAAGTGAGACATAAAGCACATACATCAGACAAAAAATATATATAAAACTAATCAACAACAGGAAGAATAAACGTTGTCCGGTCAAGTTTTCTAAATATATGAGACCCTTTGCCAATAATAAGCTCCATCAAAATAACACCACTAAAAAATAACAACACACATGAGTAAATACGTGTGTTTAACACTAGAGACCAGGAGACTAAGAGGAGACCAAATAGAAGTGTTTAAAATAGTGAACGGTTATGAGGATGTTGATAGGAATATGTTCTTCAAACTTAAAGGGTGATAAATGAATGGAACAAACTGCCAAATGATTGTGTTAATGCCAGTAGTGTGAATATGTTTAAAAATAGAACTGACAGATATTTGATAAGGGAGGGCTACACATAGATGAGAAAATTGTTGGACTCTCGATAAGCCAATGGCTTCCTTGTCCACTTGCCATCTGGAACTTGTTGTTTGGGATGGCAATCTTGTTAAATCTTGTTAAATCTTGTTAAATATATAACAAACACTGATACCTGATCAAGTTCATCATCAGTGCTGTCAAAGGATGAGTCACTGTACCAGTCTGAGGACTCGCCATCATCATCATTCCTTCCATCATTGTCAGCTAGTTCACACCTGTCACCTCTCTGTCATACACAAACACTGATAAGTCAAATATCACAACAATACTTAGCAGAAACAGTGTCATGCTTCAGATGCTTGCGTGCATCTGTGCACATGTGTGCATGCATGTGTGCTTGCATACATGCGTTCAGAATTTACTGGAATCTAAAATTATTACTAAAGTTGAATTTATATTTTTTATGTAATATACTTAAAGAAATACGACAACAAACTGGATCGCTGTTTTTCTAGAGATTACCGGAGAGTGTCAGTGATTCAAAACAGCAGACGTGGGATCAAGTTCAAATGCATTTGAAAATGTCACATTTACATTTGTATTTAAATGCAGTAACATAATTTGGTCTGCACTTGCATTTGCTTCAAAGGTATTTGCAAATGCATTTTCACATTTATGCTATTTTTAATGTGCATTTCTAGTGTGATTCATAGGCAAATAGCGATAACATTTTCTACTAAACAATAATGAACAAACAAACACTTACATTTAAATAACTTCACTCACGAAAGTTAATCATAATTGGTTAACCTAAATAGGGCTGGGGTTAAAATACTATTTTATTATTACTATGTATGTATGTATGTATATATATATATATATATATATGCATGCATATATGCAGTAACTATGATTTTTATTCACAAGCAGCCTCTTATTCTGAATTAAATGGTTTATTTCATAACAATTGAACAATACATTTTTTTACTTACAATAAATGGAAAAGTTATTAAGTTGTAAATATAAGGGCTCCACAGGATTTGACTGGAATTTGGAAAACATGTTTTATATAAGAAATTATTTTTATTTGTATTTTCGCCAACATAATTTGCATATGAATTGACCCAATTAGAATAACATGGCAGCCATATGGCAGAATACATATAAAAAACGTCTCACTTATAAAGACGGGGGTGTGTTAGAATGCTCAATCTCCCATCTTCCCCCATGTTTTTGCGGCCAACCTCCCATTTCCCATCTGTGTTGGGGGCCAACCTCCCATTTCCCTTCTGTTTTGGGGGCCAACCTCCCATTTCCCATCTGTTTTGGGGGCCAACCTCCCAGAGTCAACCTCCCACCAATCCCTTCTCCCACCTACTTTCGAGGCAAACCTCCGACCTCCCGGGCACAACCCTTATACTGTGTGGAATCGCGTTCGAGGGACCACTCTAAATACTTCACCCCACGGCAGACCTGTTCATTCCTACACTACAATTATAACTGGTTTTATCTGGGAAGCATTCAGCCATGCTGCAATTACTGCGTGAAAACTATTCGTTCATATGTATTCACCACTGTCTATAGCCAGGTACCCATTTGCACAGCCGAGTGAACTGAGGTAATATGGCGTGAACGAAATTCCCCAAACTTCAAAACAGCAGCAGCTGGATTCAAACCTGTCCTCTCGACTGAGAGACCAGTGGTCAAGCCACTGAGTTACTGCGCCCTAAACAATGTGACACTGTGAACAAATGAGAATGATACACAAAACAGGAAAATAAGACACTTAAATGAGACACAAAACATACAAAACTAATCAGCAACAGTAAGAGAAAATGTTACCTGATCAGGTTCTTCATCAGAGCCTGAGAAGCTGTTGAAGGAGTCGTCGTCCCAGTCTGAGGACTCGCCATCATCGTCAGTAATCTCATCATCATCAGCCAATGAAATTCTGTATCTCTGTCACCACAAACGTCATCAAGTCAAATATCACAACAGGCCTGTTCCAGGTATAAACATCAGGGGAGGGGCAGGCACCAGCTACTTTAACAACTGTAATAATTACAATGAACGTACCGTATTCGACCTATTAAGCGTACATGCCCTAATTAGCGTACACCCCCTTTTTAAGCAACAGGAACCATTATTTTTGTAATTTGACCAGTGTGGAACAACTGAAAAGTGTCGCCATCCAGTGTTTTCAGTTGTTCTACACTAGTCACCAAATGACGTCACTAGTGTTAAACAGTTGCCTTATTATGTAGAGAAAAAAATGTTGGTGTATGCTAACAAGAACAAATTCCTTGACATTTCTCCATGGCCTAATTTTTTTCCAGCGTACTGTACACTAATTACGTCGAATACGTACATCAAATCAGTGGTGTATCTTTGATGTACATTAATTTGACCTCCCCAATGGGGCGGCCATGCTGAGTCACCCATTAGGAATTTAATTTACCATTCTACTATGTAGTGGTGCAACATGTTATATACAATACAAATCAAAACATTAAGCCAAAGGGGGAAATTGCTCAGTGGCCCCCTAAATACACCACTGCATCAGATTGTTATGTAAGTGGTTGTTTGTTTTATTTGTTTAATTAGTTATCGCGTTATGGGATGATGCACAAAATAAAATGCATAACTACGATAATTTCTATCGGGCTACCACAGAGCACCTATATAGCGCCTATATAGGAAAAGACTGCTCACTGGATAAAGGAGCTCTCTGAAGCTACATTGAACTCTCGAGAAAAGAGCTCATCTAAATATTGAGCAGGGAAATGATAAACAATTTCAAGGAGCTGTTCTCCCCTGGGTGAGTCCCTGGGCAGTCAGAATTGCTGAAGAAAATATATATTCTAAGAGTTAAATGTGCTTGGAGGGAGCTCCTTAACTCATAAAAGGAATAAGAGATTCCACAGTGAAGTAATTAAGTCTCTGGTACCACATTTGCCTCAGAACATATTGTTGACAGATAAAATGAGCTTAGGGAGCAGCTAGCATGATCTTACTCGGCCCCTAATCACTGCTCCTCCACAGTATCCTAATGGCTAACTAGTGCTCCCCCACAGTATCCTAATGGCTAACTAGTGCTCCCCCACAGTATCCTAATGGCTAACTAGTGCTCCCCCACAGTATCCTAATGGCTAACTAGTGCTCCCCATAGTATCCTAATGGCTAACTAGTGCTCCCCATAGTATCCTAATGGCTATGTAGTGCTCCCCCACAGTATCCTAATGGCTAACTAGTGCTCCCCACAGTATCCTAATGGCTAACTAGTGCTCCCCCACAGTATCCTAATGGCTAACTAGTGCTCCCCCACAGTATCATAATGGCTAACTAGTGCTCCCCCACAGTATCCTAATGGCTAACTAGTGCTCCCCATAGTATCCTAATGGCTACGTAGTGCTCCCCCACAGTATCCTAATGGCTAACTAGTGCTCCCCACAGTATCCTAATGGCTAACTAGTGCTCCCCACAGTATCCTAATGGCTAACTAGTGCTCCCCCACAGTATCCTAATGGCTAACTAGTGCTCCCCCACAGTATCCTAATGGCTAACTAGTGCTCCCCCACAGTATCCTAATGGCTAACTAGTGCTCCCCACAGTATCCTAATGGCTAACTAGTGCTCCCCCACAGTATCCTAATGGCTAACTAGTGCTCCCCCACAGTATCCTAATGGCTAACTAGTGCTCCCCACAGTATCCTAATGGCTAACTATTGCTCCCCACAGTATCCTAATGGCTAACTACTGCTCCCCACAGTATCCTAATGGCTAACTAGTGCTCCCCACAGTATCCTAATGGCTAACTACTGCTCCCCACAGTATCCTAATGGCTAACTAGTGCTCCCCCACAGTATCCTAATGGCTAACTAGTGCTCCCCACAGTATCCTAATGGCTAACTAGTGCTCCCCACAGTATCCTAATGGCTAACTAGTGCTCCCCACAGTATCCTAATGGCTAACTAGTGCTCCCCACAGTATCCTACTGGCTAACTAGTGTAAACATTGTGGACATAATAGATTGGCTTTCTGGAAGTGTATATATCCTGAGGGCCATTCAATACGTTGCCAGTATACCGTCCTTCAGAATTTATCTAACTGACACCCCCAACAGATAAAAATTTTGGAATAAATTCTTGTTTTCAGTGGATCGAAGTATACACCCTTTACTATGGACAAGAATCGCATTCTACAAGTTAGGCCAATTTATTCCCTTTTCTAGATGATGGAGTAAACCAACTATATACCATTTAATGTGTAAAACATGTTCGATGCTGTTTGACATAGTTTTACTCACTAGCATACTGCATTCATACTATCATAGACTGATGTTAACTATAACAAAAGTTATGTAGTTATCCTAAAATTAAATACCAGTACATCAAAATATATACATTTACTCATCCTATCCTATCAGTGTGATTTGTATGCCAAGCATTTACTGTGTAAACATGTTTTGGACACACAAAACACAATGTGGAATTTGTCTGAAATACTGGCAATGTATTGAACAGGAGTGTCCCCTGGAATGTCTCCCCCAGTGAATGTCGGATGATTATCTTTTATTTGACAGTCACAATCTGTGACTTTTGCTGTCAAATGGAGTTATGATTGTTGATATAGCTTGTCTAAGATTAGATCTAGTCTGTGGAATGTCTGCCCGGCTACACCTGAACCTTTGAAAGTGCTTCAGGGACAATACTGTGTTTCTGTCTTTGCTCATATCAGTAATTCCCAGTTAATGAATGTAATGTCTTGATTCTCAATACAGTCAGTTTGTATATTCATTTGGCCCACAATACTGAAATAAAACAGGGTTTATGTGCAATATGAGATTGACATTGCCTTTCACCCTTCACAATCCATATCATGGCTCGCTGCACCTCCACAATCCCACCCATGCCTTCCCACACCTCCACAACTGAACCCATTCCTGCCTACACCTCCACAATCCCATCCATGCTTGTCTGCCTGCACCGCAAACCCACCCATGCCTGCATGCTTAGACCTCCACAATCCCACCCATGCCTGTCTGTACCTCCACAATTTCCCACCCATGCTTGCCTACACCTCCACAATCACAAATGTGCCTGCATACACCCCCACAATCCCATCCATGGCTGCCCACACCTCCATAATCCCACCCATGCCTACCTGTACCCCCACAATATCCCACCCATGCTTGCCTACACTTCCACAATCCTATCCATGCTTTCCTACACCTCCATAATGCCACCCATGCCTACCTGCACCTCCACAATGTCACCCATGCTTGCCTGCACCGCCACAATCCAACCCATGCATGCCTACACCTCCATAATCCCACCCACACCTGCCTACACCTCCATAATCCCAAACGTGCCTGCCTACACCCCCACAATCCTACTCATGCTTGCCTATACCTCCACAATGCCACCCATGCCTGCCTGCACCTCCACAATGCCACCCATACCTGCTTGTACCTCCACAATGCCACCCATACCTGTTTGTACCTCCACAATGCCACCTTTGCCTGCCTACACCTCCTATTATAAACACTGCATACATATATAGTGTGCAAGCCTTATATTGTCTTGTTCAGAATGAGGACACCAGAAAACTACTGAGGCCATTTTGTGGATGAATATTAATTATACGGACAATTTGAGAGCTTTTTTGATGTGCGTATGGTTCTTCAAAGTGTGTATCACATCACGACCAGTTTTCTTATTGCATTAAATTAAATATCTCTTTTTCGTCAACATTAGGTATGGCAGATATCTGAGTGTCCCGTAAGAAACTTTATTAGCTAAACATATATTTCCAACACATATAGTGCCTATTTTTAGCTTTAAAGAATACAACAAATCATGTTTTATACACTTCCATGGTGGTTTATATGTAATAGCATAGATTTTGTTCTCAAATCGGCATTTAGTATGATGGTGCCAAAATAAAATTACTTGATATTCCCGACATATTTATGACTGTCATTTTATTTTCTGTAAAAATAATATTCTAAGTAAAATACTTTTTGTCACTTGAACTACTTTAACAATGTTTTATGACTGTCTATTGGCATCACAAAGAACCAGTGTAGATCCACTGCACACATGCTACAATTTATTTGGGTCGGGACAAATATTTACCTGTGACATTAGCAAGGTAAATGCTCCTACTGCAAAGCCACACTATATGTAAACAATATACAAAACAAGACAGTCTGCCCTAATCATGACAAATAAGGCCAGTTTATGAAGATTAAGATGAGACAAGAAAGGTATATCAGCACATTATATAACTGTAATAAGTATGAAAGAAAATATGCAATATTATTAAGAGCATTACTTTCCCTGTGTTTTTAACAATATATATTAATAAATGTAATGTCTTCTTTTTTGTGATGAATTGATGGATGAAGTGTTTTAATGACTGTTTATTTTTTAAACTAATCTATTTAAATCTAATCTATTTACAATTTTTTTTGTAAAGCAGCCAAGAGCATTTTATTTTAAGTGATTCAGGTACTATACAAATTCCAATTATTATAATAACATGGGCAAACTGCACTAGATGTGCACATTTAAAATAAAAAAAGTACTTTATAGCAAAAGAATGGATAAAAAGTTGTCAGTGAGATGTTCTTTAATAAAACCATTTTGATGATCATGAAGTATATGGATGGCAATGAGATTTGGGTGTCGTTCTGAGCACAACTGTTTCACTCAGTTGCCACTAGAGGGTTAGCGGATATTAGTTATAATCTATTGATTGTGCAGATCTGTCAAATGTGTTCAACAGTCATAGGTACATATCACCCACCTCCTGGTTTACGCAGATGTTCTCATCATCAGAGTCAGGGTCTCCACTATCGGCATGTCCTACAGACTTTGGACGGATGGTTGATTGCGTCAGCAGTGGTGTGGGAAGGGATAATCGATTTACTGGTAAGTCTTTCATTTCCAAATGCCTTCTTTCCCCTCTGGCAGCAACATCTGCAATCAAAGTTTATATTAACTGCCAGAGGTAACCATAACAGATTATCAATCTAGGATTTTATTGGGAGTTTCAGTCATCGAAAAAATAAAGGAATTTAATGGAATATATACTGTTTAACCAAAAGTACATAATTTTAGGGGCGACTGGGCTTCTCGATACATTTTTTTAAATGCATAGTTAGTGCAATTTTCTTTCCAAACTGTAGAGTGGGTCTTACTGAGTAAAAAATATATTTAACTCTTTCTGCTGTTTCCATGGCAACAAACAAAATGGTCACCATTTGAACAAATATAGGCAAATTGAGAATCAATGCCATTCTTTATTGAACAAAGATATTATAACAATTCTTGCAAAGCCATCTTCAGTATACATTATGTTACAAAACTGGCAGAAAGTATTTAAAAAAATGTTTTTTGTAAAAAAAAACGGTAGAGTCAGCAGACCAAGTGATCTATGGCAAATTGGGTGTAGTACTTATTTGGGCAGTAGGGGATCTGGGGATCTATCTCAGAATTAGCCATAAAAGTAGGCAAAGTGGGATGAGTAAAATAAACTATGTTCAATAAGCAGGGTGACATTCCTTACCACTGTCTTTCTGGATCATGCTTTCAGGTGCTGCGGTGTGTGGTCGTTTATCGCGAACTTTGCGTCTTCTAATTGCACACTTTCTGATCAGCTTTGACTCTGCTAGTGATACACTGTCCACATTGTCACTGATTTCAGAGTTTGGCATGTCTAAGACTGTTGACCTGTGATCCATGTGACTGCTGCTTGCTTGGATGTCGTTCTCAGCACAACTGTTGCACTCAGTTGCCACTAGAGTGTTCGACAGAAATAACAACAGTGTTGGTTAAGGCTGGATCATGTGATATGCGTCTTCTAGGAAAATCGTGAATACATGACAGCACATTTCCAAGTAGGTACAATACTAAACCCCCACAACAAAGGGGGCAGGTCTTAAACGCATTGTTTCAGCAGCATTAAGTTAATACTGCGGTATACCACAAGCAATTATCATCATCACCTCTACAAAATATGCCTTTCTAAAAGTGTGATCAAAATAAACTACCATTACAATATAAAATATTCTAAACAATCATAAATATTGTAGAACAATAATTATGTTGTAAACACTTTGGGTAATGCCTGCTTTGAATACCATCCTTGAAGTTGTAGTAGCCATTGTTGTTTATCTTGCAATCATGTTTCTGATTCTTAATCATTGTCAGCCATGATACATTTTAGGAAAGCTCGCAAGCCGAAACTTTTCCAGTTCTAAATATGGCACCGATGCAATATATTTATTAATATTAATGCCTTTGTTATTTTAAGCCAAATGATATCATCATTTTTCATCAAAAATTATTACTCTAGTGATGTCAGACTATCTTTTATAGCACCACCAATGCCAATACAACCCCTTTAAAAATGAGGAACTGTAGTTACCATCGATTCCAGGGTTCGTGTCTTCAGAAACCTCGGTGAAATCTCGTACAGAATCTACATGTTTGAGGAGTTCAGATATCACTGGTTTCTTGGTGGTAGGCACCGGTGGTGGTTTCTGTGGTACATTCGGTTTCCATGCATCTTGGCTATTTCCATTAGTACAGTTCCTGGATCCGTGCAATGATTTATTTTCACTTTGGTCAAACTGTTCAGACTTAGATGGTTGTGATAATGTCAGTGTTCTTGAGTCAAACACTGGCAGTTGACTACGGGTGTCTTTGTTACATGTTGCTGGTGACAGTGGTGGTGATGTTGGTGACAGTGGTGGTGATACTGGTGACAGTGGTGGTGATGCTGGTGACAGTGGTGGTGATGCTGGTGACAGTGGTGGTGATGCTGGTGACAGTGGTGGTGAGGCTGGTGACAGTGGTAATGACGCTGGTAACAGTGATGGTTGCGGTGGTAACAGTGATGGTTGCGCTGGTGACAGTGGTGATGATGCTGATGACAGTGGTGATGACGCTGGTGACAGTGGTGCTGACGTATGTGATGGCAGTGGTGACGATAGTGACATAGGGCGGCTGCATTCTGAAATCAACAAAATATATAAGTGAGACAGAGGGTAACTGTAAATGGTCATCGTAATCGACTGTACTATTTTTTATATAAGATTGGTATGTATGCAACATTCAATAAAGGTTAATATGTTAACATTCCGAGTATTGGATACTGGTTACCCATTGTAATTAAGTTCATAAACACACATCTTAGTTCTTGCTACTGGAGTAACAGCTTTATTGTAAGACATATATGTTATATAGACAAATATGAAAGAAATTAATCTATGTGTTATTCAATTGTATGACAAGCATTCTTACTAAAACCGTACACATACATACTGATTTGTCACTGTAATACTAGATGTGATTCCAAAAAGGGCAGCAACCAGAGTCTACAGACCAAGTTGTTTAATTATCCATTACTTTGCGTTCACAGGATGAGTGAATATTAAGTACAATACATAACTGCATCGTTTATTGCACTAGCTTTCTAAAAAATTAACTAGTATAATTACCATTGCTTCCATGGTTCTCGTCATTTTGTTCGGAATATAACAACTTGAGGTGTTCAGATAACACTGGTTTTTTTGCCACTGGTGGTGGCTTCCGGGAACGTTTGTCACTTGGTTTAGCACAGTTCATGGTTTGGGGCTTAAAGAGTTGTGCTACAGCTGGTGAAATTCGAGCAGCTATTGGCAGTTGACTATTGATGTATGCTTTACATGCACCACTCTGCTCAAGGTCATTTGGTTTGGTTTCCTCCATACTGCAAGATGCCTGATGCAATGAAGATGGAAGTGGAAGCTATATTGCTTCTCAACTTCACTGCTAAATCAGCTGGCACAATCTGAAAGTGTAACATATCGATCGTTTCATAACCCAGAATATATACAGTATACATTCTAGTTTTACAAAAAAAAAACATATTTTCAAAAGTAACTGGTACATGTGAACAGTTCCACAGCTCCCTAAAAGTCAGTCCCAATAAAAAATTAAAATCATCAAAAGTCATAGCTCCATGACAGTGAGCCACAGTTCCACAGCTCACTGACAATCACAGTCCTACAGCTCCCCGACAGTCACATTCTCACAGCTCCCTGACAGTCAGTCACACAGCTCCCTGACAGTCGTACAGCTCCTTAAAAGTCCCAGGGCTTGTTGCCAGTCACAGTTCCACTGCTCCCTGACAGTCACAGTCCTACAGCTCCATGACAGTTATACAGCTCCCTGACATTCACAGTCCCACAGCCCCCTGATAGTCATGATCCCACAGCCTCCTGACATTCACAGTCCCACAGCTCCATGACAGTCAGTCACACAGCCCCCTGACATTCACAGTCCCACAGCTCCCTGACATTCACAGTCCCACATCCTCCTGACATTCATAGTCCCACAGCCTCCTGACATTCACAGTCCCACAGCTCTCTGAAAGCCACAGTCCCACAGCCCCCTGACAGTCACAGTCCCACAGCCCCCTGGCAGTCACAGTCCCACAGCCTCCTGACAGTCACAGTCTCACAGCTCCCTGGCAGTCACAGTCCCACAGCCTCCTGACAGCCACAGTCCCACAGCCTCCTGACAGTCACAGTCCCACAGCCTCCTGACAGTCACAGTCCCACAGCCCCCTGACAGTCACAGTCCCACAGCTCCCTGACAATCACAGTCCAACAGCCCCGTCCCTGACAGTCACACAGCTCCCTGGCTGTTACAGACCCACAGTCCCCTGACAATCACATTCCCACAGCTACCTGATAGTCACAGTCCCACAGCTTCCTGATAGTCACAGTCCCACAGCTCCCAACAGTCACACAGCCCCCTGACAGTCACACAGCCCCCTGACAGTCACAGTCCCACAGTCCCCTGACAGTCACAGTCCCACAGCTCCCTGACAGTCACATTCCCACAGCCCTGACAGTCACACGTACAGCTCCCTTGCTGTCACAATCCAACAGCCCCGACAGTCACAGTCCCCTAGGCCTAGCTGACAGTCACAGTCACACATGCAGCTCCCTGACAGTCATAGTTTCTTCAACTTAATTAACCCAGAATACAACCTACCTGATCATTTGCTGTCTGAAACCTTGTGTGTGTGTGTGTGTGTGTGTGTGTGTGTGTGTGTGTGTGTGTGTGTGTGTGTGTGTGTGTGTGTGTGTGTGTGTGTGTGTGTGTGTGTGTGTGTGTGTGTGTGTGTGTGTGATAGTGAGTGCACATATCACAACAGTGAACTTTGGCTGTTATATAGCAAGTTTAATTCTCACTGAAAGCAAAACATGATCACTAGATTAATGCTGACTTTCATAAGCCGCAGAGTCATGCAGTGACAGTGGCATATTTGGTGTACTTTATATCCGCCTCAGATTATAATCAGCATTATAATGGGCATAGATCATATAGCCATTGGGTATTGGCATAGCCATGTGCATAGACCCAGATGGCAGATCCAATGTTGACCTCCTTATCCCTTCAAGTGTGACCACTGCGGGTTTAAAAATGGTCCAGTCGGCAAACACGGTGATCTCTTTATATTAATTTTTATCTGTTTTGTGGTTGCATTGATTCGGGCCATTTTTTGCACTTGCTGTGCCTGGGCTGTGTCCCTGTGTTGTGTCTTGACTGTCACATGTATAATAACACGACAAAACCAGCCTGAATAACGAAATTGTACAGTAACTAAAGTTAAAACAAGGTCAAGGACGCACTATATACAGCTACTAGTAGGCGCAGCCTGGCAGCGTGTCTTTTTTGAGCAGGTATAGGTTGAGCACCATGGGCGGATGTGAACCAATGCGGTGGTCGGATTTCATCATGTGATGCATACATTATTGGGAATCTTTACACGTGGTGTGATCCGGCAGCTTGCGTCAACACGTGCATGTGTTTACTAACAAGTTTTATGGAAAGACGGCGTTTGTTTGGCATTGTTGGGGCGACTAATGACCAACATCAGATACGAGTTTTGCGCATTGTATGTAAACATCCGTGCGTGCGTGCGTGCGTGCGTGTGTAATAACCTTAATTAGTAATAATTTACGCATCGTTCTTTTTTATTGATAAAGTTTGCCGCTAAAGGTCACAATATCATGATACATAAATCAAGGCATAAACAATGGCGGTAATTTTTCGCTGCAACTGTCGTAATTTCGGCGAAGAATACAGTAGAGTAAAGCACTAAAGCAAAGGTAATTAAGTTTGTTAGACAATATGTGATCTATAGATGTGTGCGATGTATCATACGCATATATAGCCATTTATTACTAAATTATAGTTATTACTTAGTCTTAGGGTCTACAGTTATATAAAATAATACTCCTACTGTCTGGGTCTGGCGCCAAATTCTTTAGCTTTAGTACCGGGTATACTTAATAGACGTCTTCACCAAAACAAGAAGAAACAATTGTGCAATGATCTATTTTCTAAACCACTAACAGTTATTTATTTTATCAGTGGAGTAATGCACGATATAAATAATTTTTTTTTAAATCTTTAACGATCCATTGGCATTGTGCAAGTGCAAAGTTGATCCCATGTTTTATTTTGACATAGTATCCTACCGACTGGTTATGAGCACCATGTTACAGGGTCCACTTGGTATGCTGATGTACGAAGCGAAGTACTATGTAATATATTTCACTGTGTATGTGGGACAGCCAAATGCGTTCATACGGCATTGGACAAAGTTAATTGTCTGAGTCGTTATTGTATGTGTGACATTTTTGGTATATCCTATAATACTACATGCCTGAAATTTAACCTTTTCATTGTTTACATTACGATTGAGTTGTCTATGTGACATGGTATAACCTATGCCTATAGGGCTAAAAGCATATACCTTCATATACTGTGTATTGCCAATTCTCTCTGAACATTATTTATTCATTAGCCATAGCCACTGACAATTCAGCTAATTTTCCCCTTTTATTTATGGACTCCATGTCAGCTTTCTGTAGTAATATTTTGTAGTAGATTACTGATAATTTAAATTGTTGGATTTGCCTGATTTGGGTACTTGAATCCTATTTGTGCCATTTGGTTTCCATTGCAATAGGGTAGAAATCATGATTAAAAGATATCTTTTGTGTTTAAGAAACCTGGTGTGCTTCAATCATACATTTGGGATTGAAAGTTTGTCATCACAACAAATAGCCAACTTAGGCCAACACTTACTAAATGTTATAGCAAGTGTGGTTGCAACAACTAAAATAACATTGAATCCATATTTATTGTGTACTAATAATAGTGTGTGAAACATTTTCCTATTAGACATATTGTTTTTTTAAACCAGAATGATTGATATGTAAATTGTGATAAATTAAAAATCGATAGTATCTTGGCCATAATCGATTCTACTCTTTTTCGAGGTATGTACATTTCGGGATTGGATTTATTTTACCTCTTATCGTAAATATACGTTGACGGCCCGCCCCACTGCAAAATATTCATATTACAGGGGTGTCTGGGGTACGGTGTAGTTCTTATTTTGTGACACGCTGTGCATATTTCGGTCAAATACAGTACATGCTACATGGGTGTAGTGATAAGTCAATAAGTGATTTGTTGTACGTGGATTGTTTGAATATATTATCCATGCATATTATAATTACTAATAAAGATGTTGCATTGTAACGGGCCTATCTATGCATTATGTCATTGTTGAGCAACCCCTATATAAAATTGTCGAGCAACCCCTATATAAAATTGTCGAGCAACCCCTACATAAAACTGACTGCAATGCAATAAAATATGTAGTAATTTAAAGTCTTATTTCCTTGTTTGTGTTGTATTTACAATCCAAAGTATAAGCTTATATGCATATAAAAACCGGTAAGGTAACTACCACATATAATTAACTTTTACAAGTACTTGTAGCTTCATCTGGTATCTGACCCG